>JAQZBX010053954.1:0-10866 GCA_029593785.1 Cabassous unicinctus | reverse complement strand
TGCTTTTGAGTACTTTATTAACTGAACCTCAAATCATTTGTGCCTCTTACCACAAAGTACAGTGAGAGGCATTAAGGGAAAACACAAAAATGTACAAGATATCATCCCTGCCCTTAAATTGCTTATGATCTAGTTGGAGACCTCTCCCTGACAGTTAAGCAGTACCAAATGAATATGAAAGGCTGGAAGAGTTCAGAACAGAAGGAGATTACTTTCAACTGGGGAAGCCAGCAGAGACTTCACAAAGGGGGTAGAATTTGAACTGAACTTTAAGAATGGATTGGACTTGGAAAGAAGAATAGAAAAGCCAGATAGAGCATTAAGAGGTCTTAATCTATGTGTTCTAGATTCTCTATCACAATGAAACACTTTACTTTCTGTATCTTAGAGCAGGATTACACAAAATGCAATATGAGGTAGATCCAAGAAGGAAAATATCTTTTTATCCAGTCTAAATTGGAATGTTTCTGTAATGTCGTGTCCAAGATGCTGTAAAATTTTCTTTATCCTTTCTAAGGCTCTGATAATTATTCCATTGTCCCACTGTCCCATTCAACACCGCTCAAGGCCCTTCTCCGCACCTCAAAAAACCCAAACCCTCCCCCAACAAACGAACAAACAACATTTAAAATTTATGCTTTTTATTCACATGAAATTTGCAGACCCTGGCCTTGCATTCAGAGTCAAGCAGCCCTGTTGCATTATCAGCTGTAATCCCCTTAGATTTTTTCTTAACATCTCAATGAAATTCTCTCATAAATCCCCTTCTTTGCTGACCAAGTGCTGTGCAGTTGCTGATTTTGCAAGATATGTGCTAATGTAAAGTATGTCTCCTTTGAGTCTCTTTATCACTTGGTTGCTCTCTGATCCACCTTCTCCATATTTATATCCTTATCAGAGCCACACACAGTATTTCAGATGAGCCTCAGAATTCTTCCTGCCATGCCGGAATATTGACTGTAATGTGATAACCTATCTCAAAATTGGTATGGGGGATTCTTTTTTTCATTGGGGTTCAAATACCTTGCCTCGTAAATACCAGAATATATTTTTGCAGATGAGAGTTTTTACAAAGAGTTGTGTCAAATGCTTTCTGGAAAGGTGTTTAAATTATTTGGATAGGCTACTTCATCCATTAACTTTTCCCTTTGCAGTTTAACCTCACAGGTTTGCAAGACAGTTTTCCCACTGAAAATTTGTGTTGATTTCTTTGTAATTAAACATAACTTTTTTTTTTCAGAGATTCTTAGATTCAAGCTGTGGCTTCAAGCTTCCAAACACTTCCCCCCTGCTGTTGAAATCATGAAATCCATGGTCTCCCAGATCTTTTCTAAAAGCCTCTCTCAACAGAGAAGAAGGCTTCACAGCTTCTGTCCTATTCAGCTGTTGCCACTGATAATTTCAAAGACATATTCACAGAATCTTCTCTGCATCAGGCAGCTGTTATGTGGTTACTGAGTGTTTACGTGAGCATTTGTGGCTCCATGTCGCCTTTCAAGTTTCCAGTTGCACATAAGGATTGTCTGTTGGAGAAAGGGTTTGTGTTTTTCTCCAGTGCAGCGTGTTTCCTGTTTTCCTTGGGAGGGCTCTGTACAGTAATCATTTTTTCCATTCCAAGTTCCTTCTAGGTTGATTTACTTAACTGTTTTGAAGCCTTCAGTGTGTCTAAATCTGCATTTCTGCAATTCAATTTTGGCATTTCTTTCATACGGTTAGAGCACACTTCACAACCGTCTAACCCCTATTAGTTCTCTCTATTCAATTTATCTCATCCCAGACCACCTCCTCCCAGACCTGAGACCTGAAACCTCAGTTTTGCTTTTCTAGTACTTGGATTGATGTCAAGATGATTTATAAAGCACTGTTATCCCAGTGCCATGGGCCAACGATACCATCAGTTTAGCAGCTTCTAAACTGCATACCTGGACTTGGCTATTGATTAAGGCCATTACCAGCTGCAGCTCATTCCACATGCTCCATCCAGCAGGCCCCGGTTTGCAAGCCTGCCATTTACGACAAGCATCATTTCAGTCTTCATTGCACGACATGCCTTTGGCACTTTTAAAATTCACATTCAGAGACTGCAGTCACCCATAATTAAATTCTGTCACTGTTGCATGAAGTACTTTACCTAGTCATATTTAATTCACTTCCTTTTTCTTTTGGAAATCTCCAGTGAGCTTCAGGCTTCATCCTGTAGATCTTTTCTCTGCTTCTGAAGCTAAAGCTAGATTGATTACACATTCTGGCCTTTGAATACTTTGCGCTAGCCCTCAAACCAGGAATAAAAAACAACCTATTACCAATCTAGTTTTCTTCTTTTTTCTTTATACCCCCAAATTTTCAGATCTCTGTAATTCACCTGAAGATGGTGAGTGTTCCTCTCCACCAGGACAATATTGCCCCTCAGGGGACACTTGGCAATTTCTAGAGAGATTTTCTGTTGTTTACAGTTGGAGGTTGGGCATCTCATGGGTAGAGGCCAGGGATACTGCTAAACATCTCATTGGGCACATGGTAGCACCTCTCAGCAAAAAATTATCCTGCTCAAAATTTCAATAGTGTCAAAGTTGAGAAACCCTGCACTAGACCAAATGATTACAGATATGCTTAAATGTGTTGATAATGTATCTCTGCATGTACCTTCCCAGATCCCTGATACCTGTTCACTGGGTTCAGAGCAAGGTCAAAGACTGTCCTTTGGTAAAACAACCATATTTTCAATTTCATTTTTTTTAGGACTTTGCATCTGAATGGTTATGGTTGTGGGTTCAGAGCTCAAATTTGCTATTAATCCTTGCTACCTTTTTAAATTTAGTTACACATAATTCTTTGGGCCAGAAAAGAAATAATGCATCCAGTATATTTCATCCATTCATTCATTCATTCATTCACAAATATTTCTTGAGTGCCTAATATGACAGGCACTGTGCTGGGTGCTTGGGAAACAGCAATGAACCGAATAGGCTTGCTTTTCATACTTTTAGATCCTACATTTTAGTCGGGAAGACTGAAAGGTTCAGATAAACAAATAAATTATATAATGATTAAAAATTAAGAAAAGTGTTAGGAAGAAAACAGAGTGTGGTGAAAAAGAATAATGGGAGCAGATATAGCTCAGTGGTTGAGTGCCTGCTTCCCATGTACAAGGTCCTGGGTTCAATCCCTGGTACCTCCTCAAAAAAAAATAAAATAAAATAAATTGAAGGAGGAAGGAGGATAGGAGATGGTTCTTACTTTAGATAGGGAGGTCAGAGAAGACCTCTCTGAGGAGGTGAGGTGGGGGCTGAAGAGGATCCAGTCATGAAGGACAGGGCCTGAGGGGAGAACATGTGCACAAGTTCCTAGGCCAGCTCAGTTTGTGGAGGTGCTGGTGATGCCAGCTCAGTGAGAGGAGGGAAAGTGGGACTCTCTGAAGGCAGGGAGGATGCGGCTGCCTTGTGCAAATCATTTAAAGCCATGGAAAACTGTAGATTTTATTCTAAGTGAGATGGGGCTTCCCCCACCCTCATAATCTCCATTAGTCCTTCCTCCCCTCATTCTTTAATTGCTGTTTCCTCAATCTCTTAGATAAGTGACACACAACACAGTTTCCAGTCTCTCTTCCAACTTATATGGAAATTCTGAAACTGCCTCTGCATGAGAAGCTTGAGTAGGGCAGTGATGTCATCTGATTAGCATTTTAAAAGATCATCTGGTTGGTGTGAGGAAAATGCAGGGGGAGAAGAGAAAAGACAAGGAGGCTGGAACTGGCTGTTGCAGTGGAAGTTTGGGCTAGACTGATGGCATTGGAGACAGAGGGAAGGAGGTGGCTTTGAGAGAGCTGCCTATCTACAAGTCTTGCCAAGCGATTGAATTTGGAGGGAGTTAAGGAAGGGGAGGAATCATCTCATGCCTGTACCATCAGATTACTCAATGAAGGAATCAAGAAGACTTTGGGCCTCGTATTACCCACAAACATCAGTCCAGAACCCCTCTGTATTCTTTTCCTTTGAGGGACCAGGGCCAGGGATTGAACCCAGGACCTCGTGTGTGGGAAGCTGGTGCTCAACCGCTGAGCCACATCAGCTTCCCTGAGTTGGTTTTTTCATTTGTTTTTGCTTTTTTATTTTTTCAGGAGGCGCCAGGAACCAAACCTAGGACCTCCCATGTGGGAAGCAGGCACTCAACTGCTTGAGCCACATCCCCTTCCCCCTCTGGAGTCTTACTTCTGGTTCTCCCCCAAGCAAGTTACACCTGAAGGTGGAAGGGAAGAGGAGTGGGATTATTCATTTAGACATAAACTCTGACCGAGTGATTTCCTGTGACCTAAGCTAGGGAGATAGTATTCAAAAAGGCAGGAGGCAAAGAAGGGTGTGATAGAGGAGGTGGGAGTATAAGTTATGCAGAGAACAAGAATGCACCTCTCCTCATCAGAGGCACTGTGGATGGCCCTGGGTGGACAGGCTCTACCTGCCTTCAAAGTAAAAAAATCCATCTCTGTTTCCCTTTATTTCTCGGGCTGGGCTTCCAAAGAAGATGTCTAGGGAGATATAGAGACCTGGAGGCAAAGAGTTGCCCTATCTACCAGCTCCCCAGGATCAACAATGGTCTCTTGTTTCCCACTTCACCATGGATGGTGGGGCAGTCCCGTTTCTAGCTCTCCTAGAATACTCGGCATGTATCTCATTCAGTAACCCACAGAAAAATAAATGCAGATCATTTTGTTTGTAGCCCCATTCCCCATAATTTAAGCACAACAGCATTGGGTCAGAGCTCTTGCTATGGTATAAATTCTTTTTTTTTTTTTTTTTGGCAAGAATAGTCTAGAATCTATCAACTTGTACTTAGAACAAAAGAGAAAATACTTCAATCCCAGACTTCAAGTCTGAGAGTGTACTTTGCTCTGAACTCTGGGGAGACAGCTATTATGTTCCTTGGGTAATCTAAACATGACCTTTCCAAATGTTTTCAACTAGAGAAAATTGTTTCAATCTCTTTCACCAGAAGAACATATCCTTTTATTATTTTCTTTATTGTTTCTGAGATGTATGAGGTTTCCTAAGTGTTCAAAGTTGTTCTTTGGAAATCAAGTCAGACCATTCGCATTGGTGTTGCATCCTTTTCATCCAAATGAGACTACTCTTATTCTTCCTTGGCTCTGATCTTAACTGGAACTTGTGTAAATGTCTTCAAATTCTTTCCCCAGTCTGCCCTACCAGATTTGGTTACTTGGTCTACCTTGGAGACAAGATGTAACAGGTATCAGCGTGAAGGATAGTGGGGTGGCTGGCAGACCCAATCAAGAGGAACCTCGTTTGCTGACACCAAACTCATGACTGATTGAGAATTGGTTCTACCAGATTCTGGCCCATGCACAGGAGTTCTTTGGAAAAACAACCCAAACAGTTGTCCAAATATATATACATCTTACTATTAATGTAGGTATATCTAGTAATAAGTATACTTTCTATTTCCAATAATGGGTCCACGGAATGTGCAAATAAAGTGGGGTAAAATAAAAGTTTTTTTAAAATCACAGGAGCCTGAAGTCACTCTGTTTCTAAGGGAAAATGAGGGAAAGAGCAAAAATAAAGGAGAAAGTAGAGCAAGAAATATAACCAGTGAAAAATCAGCAATGACAGGGGTGGCAGTGGTGATGATTAAAGGACTTTTGAGGACAGGAATATTTAAATTTGAAATTTAAAGTTGTTTGTTTTGTGTTGCTATGGTGTAAACCCTCTGTCACTCCCCTACCTGCCTCTTCTCCATCCCCACAACTGCCCCAATACTTTAAGAATGTCTGCTCTATCCTCAAATGCCTGGTCAGGTGGTTTTGGGGGCCAATAAGAAAAAGCAAGCTGAGCTTCACATCTGGGTCATGTTAGAGCCGAAAGCTAAGAACAGCTGCATGAGATGAGATGAGAATGAGATGGAAAATTTAACAGGAGCAGCAAATTAGAACCAGAGGTGCTCTTGAGAACATGAGATCCCAGGAATTCACAAACATCCCAAGGAGGGCATTGGACTTATGCAGGAAAAGGAATTCCTGTCAGCTGTATGTAAATCTTAAAGAATGGGCACTTCATCTGATAGCTGAGTTACAGAATGTTCAATGACTGTAAAGGTGGAACCAGACATCTGAAGAATCCACATGTTAATTGACAGGTGAAGCACAAACGAGCCATTCATTCATTATTCAATAAATACTGAGCTAGTGCTCATGTGCCAGATCTAGTGGAATATAATGATGGACAAGACAGACACGGTCCCTGACTTTATGGAGTTTATGTTAGCATGGAGAGGGTGGATAAGGGAAAAGGTGAGGAGAAATGATGAACATTTAAATAAATAAATAATCAAAATAACTATAGATTCTCTTCAATGCTAATAACAGGATACTGTGATAGAAAATTTCAAGGTGGGCTGTTTTAAGTAGGGTAGTCAAGGAGAGTCTTTGGAGGAAGTGGCATTTAAGCTAAAGCCTAAAGTCTGAGAAAGAACCCTTCACACAGAAAGTATGGGGAAGGACACTCCAGGCAGAAAGAACAGCAAGTGCAAAGGCTTTGTGGTGGAGAGACTGGAAAATCCCAGAAATTCATGGAAGACCAAGGACTAGAACTTAATGAGAAGGTTGGCAAGGGGCATGAGATGAAGATGAAGTCCAAGGCCTTGTTGGCCAATGTTGGAGTTCAGATTTCCTTTTAAGCCTAATGGGAAGCCTCTGAAGGATTTTAAACAGAGGAGTGACATCATCTGATACTATAAAGAGAGCAAATTAGCAAGGAACAAAAATGGAAACATCAAGAGAAGAAGAGAGGCCATTTCAGACATCCAGGTGAGAGAGGATCAGAATGATAGACATGGAGACGAAGAGCTGTGGTCACTGGGGAATATGGTTTGGAAGTATAAAGTATAATTAATCAGATTTGGTGATGGGTTGAATGTGAGAAATGAGAAAAATTAAGGGAATCACTCATTCAACAAATAAATATCAAGTGACTACTATGTGTCAGCCACTGTTCTAGTTGATTGAGATACATCAACAATGAAAAGAGACAAAGATCCCTGCCCTTGTGGAGCTTACATTTATCATCCATCATTGGCTTGAGCAATTAAGTGGATGGATTTGTGAGGCCTTTTTCTTAGTCAAGAAAAACTGGGAAAGAAACAAGGGTTGAAGGGAATCAAAAGTTCCATTTTGATGAGACATCCAATGGAGAATTTTAGAAGTCAGTTGAATATTGGAGTCTGCACCTCAGAAGAAAGGACTGAGAAATAGTTGTGAATTGGGGAGTAATCAGCACATAAATGATATTTAAAGGTTTTTTAAGCCCATGAGAATGGATGAGCATGTTTGGCCCCTGAGGGTAGCTGAGTAACGAGAGACTCCAATGTTTAGGGGTTGGATAGAAGGGAGGGTGACTAGTGAGTAGGAGAGAGTGGTGTCATGGAAGCCAAGAGAGGAAAGGGCTAAAAGGACAGGGTGGTCAACTTTACTGAAAGCTGCTGGTGAATCAAGCAAGATGAAGACAGAAGACATTCCCCTGAATTTGTCAACATGGAGATCATTGGAGGTCTTGATAAGAATAGTTTCAGCAAAGAGGAGGGATTGGAAGCCAGATTGGAGTGAATGGGGAGTGAGGAAGTAGAGACACTGTACTGACAATCCTCCTAAGACATTTTGAGGTGGGATATGGTGAGGAGAGGGTCTCTGTTTGCTTTGTATATTAAGGAGAAAATAAAGCATGTTTGTATGGTGTTGGGAATGACTCAGTCCAGAGGGAAGCATTGATAATGAAGAAGAGAGGGGGGAATAACTGAAGGAGATACTAGGACCTGAGCCCCTGTAGAAGATTTGCTTGAGAAGTCAGCTTCCGTGGCAGGAGGAGGGAGAAGAGAGGGCAGGTTCAGGTTACACCAAGTTTGCCTTGTTGAGGAAGCAAATCCAGACCAGGAGCAAGTTCTACTTCTACCACTCTGAGGCCCCCAATAGTAATTGAACTCAGCGAAATCAGGATGCTCGGGCCACTGCTAATGATACTGGCCAGGAGGCAGATGTGACGAGCACAGGGGGGTTGTACTGCGAGCAGATGCAATTGCCAAGAAGGAACAATCTCAGGTCTGGCTCTCTCTGATCCAATCCAAGAGAAGATTTTTGTCACTCTGGGGTATTCCACTGGGCCCTCAGAGTCAGGGGAAATCCAGCCACTTGGACGGCATGTTTCCACAGCTGTGGATGTACAGACACCCTGGACTAGCCAAGCCCAGGTCATCTGGACGGAGGTACCGCTTGGCCAACAAGTAATTTTTTTGTGGTTGGAGGAATTAAAGATTTCCTCCATAAGTCTCTCTGGGGCAGGCAGAACTTGATGAGGGGTCAGGCAGCTGCTGGGAAAGGACATTCTGTAACTAGTGAGAAAAGAATTGGATAAGGATAAGATTGAACCAGAGAGTCCAGAACAGCAACAGAAAGGGGATTGGGGCTGCTGGGAGGATTGGGAGTGGGCAAAGATTATTAGCTACAGTGGGTTTTAATGGGCAGGTTCTACATACAATTCAGAGTTTCCGGTAGGGGAGAAGAGAAGAGGGAAGGAAATGATAGCTTGTATACCTGAATGGGTGAGGAACTGACCTAGCACTTTATGCCTATTTTTTTAGGAGGTACGGGGGATTGAACACAGGACCTCCTACATTGGAAGCAGGTGCTCAGCAACTGAGCTACATCCACTTCCCTATGCCTCTCATCTTATTTAAGCCTCAGAGCAGTGCTGTGAGATAGTTTTTTTGTTTGTTTTATTTTTAATTTGCCTTCATTTTACAGGTAGGGAAATTGTAGCTCAGAAAGTTTCTATGTTTCAGACTACATCACTAGTAAACAGCTGATCTGGAATTTTAATCTGGGTTTACCTGAGCCCTATCTGCCCTCACAGGCCTTCAGTGGTAACTGATGGAAAGGACAGATCAATTAGAAAGTTGTTCCAGTAAAATAGTTACTAGATGAGGCAATGCATTTGCGGTGCCATGTTTTTCTTTTCTAGGCTGCAGTGTGAAGGCGTTCTGAAGATGTTCTTTGATGGGCTCATAGGAAGTCCTTGAATTTGAGGGGGGTAATTAGGAAAGAAGAAGGCAGAATCTCACAGGGAAGACTTATCTATGTAAGTAAAGCCCTTGCTCCTTATTTTTCCCCATTTCCCATCTCCACATCCTCTCCCTCCCCAGCTTTGCCACACTGGGCCGATATGAATTAGAGCCACCCCTGCACCTACCGGGACCCATTTAGCCAAACCAAACTTCATGGGAATTATCCATGCAGAGCACATCCTTCAGTGTTTACACATTGAATAGTTTATGATTTGCACTACATCTGATCAGGCAGAGTCAACTACCAAAACTGCTGATCCGTGGAAACTTCACAGCCTTTCTGGGCATAATAACAGCTACAGCTACGGCTCATTCAAAGAGAGAAATAGCCTTTGATGAGCTGTGCAAGGACAAATTAAGACGTGACTCTTGCCCAGCATCTAGATAGTGGCCTGCTGCTCCAGGCTTTACCTGAAAGGGGCTGGGGCTGGGGAGCTGGGGAGGCTTCTGCCACACCCTCCTGAGTAGCAGCAGAAGAACCAGGACCTAAAGATGTGGATAGTGCCAAGGGCTTTCCAGGGCATCAAACGCTGAGACCCTGTTGCTAAGGCAAGTTTTTCTGTCACTTCTTCTCTTCCACCCTGTGGCAGAACTTGTCCATTAATCCTAATTGTCAATTATTCATTTCTTCTTTAGTGATAGAATGCTTAATGTGGCTCTGGTCAGCTGGAATAAATTTTACATTTCCCTGCTTCCCTTGCAGCTGGGTGTGGCCATGAGTCTAAGTTTTGGACAGCAGAAGTAGAACTGCCATGCGAAACTTCTGAGAAATGTCCTTAAAGGGAGAAATATATACTTTGCGCTCTTTTCTTGTCGGCTGGAATGTGTATGTGATGACTGGAGCTTGAACAGCTACATTGAACCATAAGGTAGAAACAATTGTTGAGAATGAGAGGTAGAAGAGGCCTAGCTTCCTAAAGATTGTGGCACCAAGATTAAAATCCTGTACCACCAACACGTAAGGCTTTTTTTTTCCGCACTCACGGTCAAACCTACTCTACCATGTATACAACTCCTACCTTAGGATACCTTCAAATGTCCCCAGTGACCTCTGTAAAACCACCTATTTCACTCTTACCATGAGAGGGAGAGGCAACAACCTTTGCATTTGCATTGTTAGGAATGGTGATTTCAGGGGCACTGAGAAGCTCCCCTACCTTTAACAATTTACTACTATCTGCCAGTTGGTGTGGGAAATTCCACTTAGTTTCATTTCTTTAGCTCAGTGATACTCAGTTTTCTATTTTATGTGGTTTTTCAAGCAGACTTGACATCCACATTTCCAAAAGCCTGCAGGACATCTCCATTGGGTTTCACATCAGCTCCTCAAACTTGACACATCCAAAACCAAACCCTCTATTCTGCCTCTCAGAAGAGCCCTTAGTCTGGACAAGAGGAGCTTCTGTGCTGGGCCTCAAGCTAATTTATAGGGCCTTGTTGTTACCCTTCTCCACTTCTGAGTCAGTTTTCACAGGCAAGAAGTCCTCTGGTCAGGGGGATGGCCCCACCCCAAAGCTCATATCCCCCCTTCCAACCTCAAACCTGCTTCCAGGGCCTGTGCAGCATCTTTCCCAGGATGGTCATCCTGAGGACAAGGAGGGCAGGGGAAGCTGTTTTCAGGAAGTGTGGATGGAACTTGACAGGAAGGCGGGAAATCCTGCACATGTTCTTGCAAGGCCCTTCGCCATGTGAGGCAAAGCCAGTTCAGAAAGAACAGGGGGTTGTGCAGCAGGTGGAGGTCAC
>JAQZBX010053953.1:5860-18869 GCA_029593785.1 Cabassous unicinctus | reverse complement strand
ACGTGTTGGAGCAAGACAGCTGCCGACATTTGCCACGGTTCAGGCTTCTTGAGTTCCTCTCTTCCTGGGGCTGCGTTTCTCTCCAGGCTTAGCTCCTGTTTCCTCCACAAGGTCAGCTGTAGGCGATCAGGCGAACAGTTTGCTTCTCCTCTCCTGGGGCCTTCTTTCCAACATCAAAGCTGCTTCTCAAAAGACTGCTGCTCCTCTGTTCTTTGCCTTGCCTTTTATATTCAATTCCCCACCCACCAGGGGATGGGGCTCAATGCCCTACTGACTGACATGGCCCAGTCAAAGCCCTAATCATAATTCAATCATGCCCAGATTAACAGATCAGATTACAGGCATGATCCAATTATATTTTTAGAATTCATAATTACATCAAATTCCCCAACGGTTACAGTACAAAAACAAAAAAATCCAATAAATATAAAAGTAGGCATTAATGGGAGAATTGAGGGTCAAAAAAGGTATAAGACTTACAAAGACTAAATAGCAAAATGCAGAAGAAAGTTTTGCATTATCAGTAGTGACTTTAAATATAAAATGATTACACTCTCCGGTCAAAAGGCAGCGATTGTGACCAAATGGATAAACTAGCATGACCCAAAAATATACTGTCTGCAAGAAACTCAGATTAGAAAATCCAAATAGGATGTAATAGGGATAGTTATATTAACATCAAACAAAATAGACTTTAAGTAAAAATAGTAACAAGGGACAAAGATGGCCATTATATACTGATAAAGGGGACAATTAAACAAGGATACTCACAGTTATAAATATATATGCACCTAAGAGCATACCCCCAAAATACATGAAGCAAATACTGACAGATTTGAAGGGGGAAATTGAGTTTCACATTAATAGGAGGAGATTTAATATACCACTCTCATTAATGAATAGAACATCTAGTCAGAAGAGCAACAAGGAAATGCAATACTTGAATGATAATCTAAACCATCTAGACCCAACAGACATATATAGAACACTTCATACAACATAAACAGAATACACATTATTCTCGAGTGCAAGAATGGATAATTCTCCAGGAAAGGCCATAATTAGGTCACAAAACAGTTCTCAATAAATTAAAAATATTAAAATCACAAAATATATATTCTCCAACCACAGTTTAATAAAGCTAGAAATCAATAACAGAGGGAGAAATGGAATATTCCAAAATATGTGAAGTTAAACAACAAATTTTAAACAGCCAATAGGCTAAAGAGAAAAAGTAGAAGCAAAGTTAGGAAATATCTTGAGGTGAGTGAAAATGAAAATACAACCATCCAAAAATTATGGGTTGCAGCAGAGGAGGTACAGAGAGGGAAATTTATAGCTTTAAATGCTTACATTAGAAAAGAAGAAGGACTTCAAATCAGAGACCTCACTTCAAAATGGTAAGAACTAGAAAAAGAAAAGTAAATTAAACCCAAAGTGAGAAAGAAGGAAATAACAAATAGTAGAGATAAATGAAACAGGAAAAAAAAAAAAAAAAAAAAAAAAAAAAAAAAAAAAAAAAAAAAAACACACAATAGAGAGACTCAACAAAACCTAAAGATTGTTCTTCGAAAATATCAATAAAATTGACAAACCCATAGCTTGACTGACAAAGAAAAAAAGAGAGAGGATATAAATAATGAATATCAGAAATGATAAAGAGGACATTACTACTGACCCTATTCAGAAAAAAAGGGACTAGAGAATATTATGAAAATTGTGCACCAGTAAATTAGATAGCCTAGATGAAATGGACAAATTCTTAGAAACACACAAGCTACCTACATTGACTCAAGAAGAAATAGAAGATCCAATTACTATTAAAAAGATTGAATCAGTCACCAAACACCTCCCACCAAAGAAAAGCCCAGGACCAAATGGCTTCACAAGGGAAACATTCCAAGAAGACTTAACTCAAATTCTGCTCAGACTCTTCCAAAAAATTGATGAGGAGGGAACACTACTTCATTCTACAAGGCCAACAATAATCTCATAACAAACCCAGATAAAGATACCACAAGTAAAGAAAACTACAGACCAATATCTCTTATGAGTGTAGATACAAAATTCCTCAACAAAATACTAGCAAATTGCATTCAACAATATATTGCTCAAATTATCCATCATGATCAAGTGGGATTTATTCCTGGCATGCAAGCTCGGTTCACTTAAGAAAATCAATTAATGTTGTATACCACATTAACACTATAAAGGAAAAAAAAAAAAAAAAAACAACCATGTAATCATCTCAATCAATGCAGAAAAAGCATTTGAGAGGAAGCATTTGACAAAATACAGCACCCCTTCTTGATAAAAACACTCAGGAACAATACAAGGATACTCACTCTCAACACTGTTATTCAACATTTTACTAGAAGTTCTTGCCAAAGCAATTATGCAAGAAAAATAAACAAAAGGCATCCAAATTGGAAAGGAAGAAGTAAAACATTCCTTATTGCAGATGATATCCTATATACAGAAAACTCAAAAAATCCACACAAAAAAACTCTTAGAGCTAATACATGATTTCTGCAAAATGTCAGGGTACAAAATCAACACCCCAAAATCAAGTGTTTTTATTATCAAGCAATGAAAAATCAGAACAAGAAATCAAGAAAAAATAGCAAATGAAAGAAACAAAAATCTAGGAATAAATCTAATCAAAGATGTAAAAGACTTGTATACAGACCACGAAAACATCACTAAAAGAAATCAAAGAAGACCTAAATAAATGTAAGGACATTCTGTTTTCACAGATTGGAAGACCAAATATCATGATGTCAATCATATGCAAAGCAATTTATAAATTCAAATAAATCCTCATCAAAATCCCAACAACTTTCTTTGCAGAAATGGAAAAGTCAATCATCAAATTTATATGGAATGTAAGGTGCTAAAACCATCTTGAAAAGGAAGAATGAAGTTGGAGGACCCATACTTCTTAATCTTATTACAAAGCCACATTAATAAAAACAACATTTTACTGGCACAAATGGAATCAAATTGAGAGAGCAGAAATCACTGCTCACATTTATGGCCAATTGATTTTTGACAAGGTGGCAAAAAGCAGTCAATTGGGAAAGAATAGTTTCTTCAACAAATGGTGCTGGGAAAACTGGATCTCCATTTGCAAAAAATAATTAAATAAATAAAGGAGGAACCCTACCACACACCATATTCAAAAATCAACTCAACCTATCTACAACTCCAAGCAAGGCAGTTCTATCCATCTGCCTCATAGGATCTAAGCCCCCTCTCAATCAGAAGCAGAGTGGGCCTCACCATCCCAAAATCCTCAAGATGGAGGAATGAACAAACATAAGGGAGGAATGCAAATATGGACTAAAGTAGACTTATTATTATTCTAGTAATGGAAGAACTTGTAACACTGATGTAAACACAGTGTTCACCAGAAGTTCTGAGGGCAGGGGCAGGGAAGAGTAGGTGTAACATGGGTCATTCTTGAGACATTGGAATCATTCTGCATGATATTGCAATGATGGATACAAGCTGTATTAGTCAGTCAAAGGAGTGCTGATGCAAAATACCAGAAATCTGTTGGTTTTTATAAAGGGTATTTATTTGGGGTAGAAGCTTACAGTTTCCAGTCCATAAAGCATAAGTTACTTCCCTTACTAAAGTCTGTTGCCATGTGTTGGAGCAAGATGGCTGCTGACGTCTGCAAGGGTTCAGGCTTCCTGGGTTCCTCTCTTCCCCTGTTGTTGCTCTTTGGGCTCAGCTGCTCTGCTTTCTCCACAAGGCCAACTGTAGACTATCAAGGAAATGGCTCGTCTCTTTTCCCGAGGCCTCTGCCTGTGTTTAATGGAGACTTCTCCCCTTCCTCATGTATCTGCTTCTCTGTGTGTTTACTTCCCTGGCTCCAGGATCAAACCTCCAAACTCCCTTCTCTACAGCGCAGTTTCTCTGTGAATCCCTGCCTATCAAGGGGGCGGGGACATGGCCCAATCAAAGCCTCAATCTTTACTTAATCAAGTAAAAGTGAAACCTCTGAATCCAATATAATCTAAAATGCCCAGAGGAACAAACCAGTTTACAAACATAATACAGTATCTATTTTTGTTGTTGTTGTTTATTTCTCCCCCTCGCCCTCTTTGTTTTGCACTCGCTGTCTGCTTTCTGTGAGTTCTTCTGTCTGCTTGTCTTCTCTTTAGGTGGCACTATTTTGGAATTCATAACCAATATCAAATTGCTATACAAGCCATTAAACATTTTGTCAAAACCTATAAAATTGTGTGGTGCCAAGTGTAAAGCATAGTATAAACTATGGACCATGCTTCGTAAAAATTCTTCAATTTTGTTCATCAAATGTGGCAAATGTACCACACTAGTGAAAGATGTTGTTGATGGGGGAGAGTGTGGGAGGAGGAGGGGGTTGGGCATTTGGGAATCCCCTATATTTTTGATGTAACATTTATGTAATCTAAAGCTTCTTTAAAAATAAAAATAAATAAACTCAACATAGGGAAGCATCTTCAGGAACAGTTGTTAGACAATGGTTTCTTAGACTTTACACCCAAAGTAAAAGCAACAAAAGAAAAAAAAAATAGATAAATGAGACCTCATCCAAAACAAAACAAATAAAGAAAAAAAAAGCCGAACTTTTCTTCTTCAAAGAATTTTATCATGAAAATAAAATGACAAACTACAATGTGGGAGAAAACATTTGGAAATCACATATCTTATAAAGGATTAATATCCATTAAATATAAAGAAATGCTCCAACTTAACAACAGAAAGACAAAAAAACTAAAAATGGACAGAAGAGTGGTTGAAGACAAATAGGAATACTCATTCAATGCTGGTGGCTCTGTAAAATTCTACAGCCACTGCGGAAGACAGTTTAGCAGTTCCTCAGAAAGCTAACTGTGGAACTTCCATATGACTGGTAATCATCTTACTAGGTATATACCCAAAAGAATTGAAAGCAGGTATTCAAAGAGATATTTGCACACCAACGTTCATAGTGGCATTATCCACAATTTAAAAAAAAAATGGAAGCAACCCACATGTCCCTCAACTGATGAATGGATAAATAAAATATGGAATATATGTACAATGAAATATTATTCAGCTGTAAAAAGAAAAGAAGTCCTGATGGATATGGCAACATGGATGAACCTTGAAGACATCATGTTGAGTAATATGACAGATCACAAAAGGACAAATATTGTAATGTCTCACTGATTTGAAACAATTAGAATGAACAAACTCACGGAGTTAAAATATAGAGTATAGGTTACTATGTGATGGGGTTGGGATAGGGAATAGAAAGTTAAGGCTTAAAATGTACAGGGTTCCTATTTGAAATGATAGAAATATTTTGGTAATTGATGGCATAATGGTAGTACAACACTGTGAATACAATTAACAGGCATGAGATATACATCTGAATGTGATTAAAAGGGGAAATATTAGATTGCATATATGGTAAAAGAAATTTTTTTAAAAAATCAATATAACTACACTGCACAAACAGTGAACCCAAAGTTAAACCATAGACTTTAATTATTAGTACAATTATAAAATGTGCTGTCATCAGTTGTAACAAATGTTCCACAGCAGTGCAAGGTGTTGGTTGTGGGGTGGTGTATGGGAATCCTGTATTTTATGCACATGTGTCTATACACGGTTCTTCCCCTTCCAAACCTACAAAAATTATGATTAAGGTTATTAAAACATATAAACCCACTGCCAAGTCAAAGAAAACAGGCAAAAAAGAGAGAGACACACACACACAAAAAAAACAGATGTCAACCCAATTTAGAAGATGGCAAACTGACAGACAAGTGATACCCAACTTCACAAATAAGAAAAAGGTGATAAATAGAGAGCCATAGAGGAGAACCAACTAGAAGCAGAACAATTTACGGCAGAGAACCTGGGAAACACTGAGGAATTTGAGCACTGGTTAGCTCTGAATGAGTGAATTCCTAAATGTCTGAAGCCCTTGTGCCTAGGCAACTGCCTTACCCAATGAAGAGGAAAAGAGGTTTTTCATCTGGAAAGGTTTAATCGGGTGGAACCTGTACTTGGAGTTCAGGGTAAAGCTGTGGGAAGTTTAGAGCCTAAGTACTCAGTACTGCAAGTTTAGGTAAACGTCTCTATATTTACTTAGGACCCATTGACCCAAATCAAGAGATTCCAAGAGAAAAGATTGATAGTGAAAAGGTTGAAGTCCCTATAAAGCTGCTAAAATCTTGCCTTATCATCCCACAGCACAGCCTAATTTTAGACACCATGCAGGAACAATGAGATTACACTACTTTTTCAGTGCCTCACACTTAAATATGATTGTCAGATAAGGAGCAGACATTTGAGGAGCAGACATTTAAGGAAAGCCACTGATATGAAAGAAAGAGACCAGAAAAGCAAAACAAAACAGAAAGCAACAAGCACGCAAATAAAAATACGTAACACAAACAAAAAGCAATTTGGGGGAAACAGGGACCACAAAGGGAGTACAAGGAAACTTCAAAATGTTTATTTGTCTTCAGAGACCTAAGAGTTGCTATTGTAAAATGTTACCAAAGTTTTTCTTTAAAAAAGAAAAAAAGGCACTACAGGAAAATAAAATTCAGACAAAGAAGAGCTCCTAGAAATTATAAAAAGAAAGGCAAAATTTAAAAGAACAAGTACCACTCCAGCAACATGATTAGAGAAGAATAGAAAATAAAGTTGAAGAAAAAAGTTAGAAAACCAACAATAGTGAGATAGGAAAATAGGAAGAAAAATATATTTTAAAAAATTATTAATTCAAGAGTTTCTGCCTTTAACTAATACATAAGAGAGAAAAGAGAGGATAAATGTATGAAAGAAAGAGTGTAAGGACATTTCTCAGGTTAAGAATATAATTTTTCATTGAAAATGCCACACTGAGTACCTAGCATAATAAATGAAAAGACTCACACAAAAATACAATTTTAATGAAATTTCAGAACTACAAAAACAAAAATACAACTCTATAATCTTGCAAAATGGAAAAAAGCACATATGTTAAAGATCTAAAATCATAATAGCATCTGGATTTTGAATAGTACTGCAACTAGAAGACAATGCCTCCATAGTTATAAAGAAAAATGTCATTCAACCTAAAATTCTACAGCAAACAAAATGCCATTCAAGTATCAAACATGTAATATAAAAAAAAAAAAAAAAAAACTTACACCAAAGTACCTTCTTAAGGCAAGTAAGGATTTTGTTTCAAAAGAATGTCTAGAGAAGAAATCCAAAACTACGATATGGAACAGGAAAGAAATAGAATCCCCAAGATAATGGTGAAAGAAATTGCAAATGAGAGTTGCTGCAGGTGGAGAGCATCAAAAAACATTGAGAGAGATATATGGAAAACTTGAAAAGGGAGAAGGTACACAAATGGAACTAGTAAATTTCAAAATGAGTTTTACTGTATTGCGAGGGATTACATCAAAGAAGGCAGTACTGAGTTAGAGATAGAGTATGTAGAAAACTCAGTCAAAGAAGTATCTCTGGGGAAAACATAAGCTGTACAAGTACTGTACAACACTGAACTGTATAGGTGAATATGGTTAAAGGGAAACTTTACTATCTTTATGTTACTAGAATAAAAATTGAAGGATACAACATAGGACTGTACAGTACAGTGAACTCTATTGCAAACAATGGACTATAACTAATAGTAACTAGTATAAGAATGTTCTTTCATGAATTATAACAAATGTATGACACTAATACAAGATATTATTAATAGGGTGTTATAAGGAAAAAATTCACCTAATGTAAACTATGGACAATAGTTAATAGTACTATTTTAGTAATATGGCACTGATTGTAACAAATGTAACTACTGTTAAAAAAAAAAACCAGTACAATTGTAAATAAGCGCTATTTATCAATTATAACAAATGTTCTGCACCAATGCAAGTGTGGTTGCAGGGTGAGATATGGGAATCCTGTTGTTTTATGCATGATTTCTCTGTAAACCGACAAATTCTCTACAAAACATACAAAAGGAAAGAAAAGAATATCTCCAAGGAAAACATGAGTTGTACAGGAACAAGAATAAAAACATGGCACCTTCTTGTCCCTGTTACAAATAATATATGCATAGTCAACATTTATAAATCTTAAATACTTATTTAACCAATATTATATTTTGGGAGAAAGGAGTGTAGAAATGTACTTATGACTATTAGGCACGAGAAAGCTAAATCATCAAATGCCATATTAGAGGTGAAAACATTACAGTCGAGACTTTTAGGAAAATAATACCAGAGGTATTGAAGGAGTTGATTGTTAGTTCAGAGATTTAGGATATGGATGGTGTGGCTGGAAGATAATTGTTTTTCCTTGTACACCTTGAAGTGTTAGCTGCCTTTCTAACCTGCAAACATGTAAATTTAAAAAGTAAAAAATGCAAGGTCTCCATGAGGTAGGAAAACATATGCTTGATCAAAATGAAAATGAAGAAAAAGAATACTATAGCAAAGTGATGGAGCAGACATTTGAGGAGAAGAAAAAAGAAAAAAGAAAATGGAGAAAAGTTAAGCAAACAGGCAAAAATAGAAAAGAAAATTTGCATTTTTCAAATGTAATCATTTCATGGACCGTTATCGTTAAATAAACGTGTGAATAATTATTAGCCTTGATGAATACTGTATTAGTAAACAACAGCTTAATTAGATTAAAACAAAGACTCAAAAAAATAATTGCCATCGTTTGTTGAAGTCACAAATGGAAGGAAAACTGTTTAGCCTTTTCACAACTTCCTCCCATCAACTCCAAGGCTAAACAAAGAGAATAACACACACAAACAACAACAACCAAAAAAAGCCACTTCTTCTCTACTACCACAAATGCATTTGAGCTATTAGGGAAAGCATTTAGTGCACACCACTATCCTTTTGTTCCCTATATTTCTTTGCCTCCTTAGAGTTAGGTGGCACTATATTCCGATTTCTGGCCAGGGATCTGAAAGAGATGGAGAATTTGATGCATCACATTCAAACCATTGCACAGAAAAGGGCAACTGCAAACATATTTTCTCCACTGAGATTAAAAACTTATGGTTTGTCAGGTTTTCCTAAGACATACCCAAGTATTACATAAAACGACATAAAAAGCAGAGAGTTTTTAAAAGTTTAATTAATAAGTTACAAAGAATATAAATTAGAACTTTTGGAAACTTGTCTATACTAGCATCATTTGACCTGTTAATTGATTTAATAGAAGATAATCCAAATCTGCATTTCTGGTTCTACTCTGATGCATATTCATCCTGTGATATTTGGAAAATCTCAATTCGAAAACAGGGTCAGGGAGGCAAAACACCACCTAGCTTTGGTATCAAATATACCTGAGTTCAGATCTCAGTCTTGCTTAGTGGTTGCATAACCAAGGTAGTCATTTAAACAGAAACTGTTTCTTTCTACTTAAATCAGGGAAGTCATATATGGAAAAAATATAAGCTAATGTCTGATCATATTGTGTTCTCAATAAGTGGAGCTACTACAGTCATAATCAAATTGAATTATGGAATTATTATAAGATCTTCAATATTTTTCTCACAGTGTTCTCCATGTCACACTTTTTGTCTCGAAAGAGTTATGATAAGAATTCGCCATCCTGCTTAAACTCTTTAACCAATCCCTGCCATGCTCATTGTCAGCAATTAAACTTACCTCTTAGTTTACAGAGCAATTAGACACCATTAGATCTCATTTCTCTTTCTCATCATAAGTCCCACACCTACAAATGTATCCTAACCGACAAATCATATCCTATCCATCTTCCTTCTCTCCCTTCACAGATATTTGAGCAATAGAACGTGTGCCTGGCTTTCACCCCGTAGTGGTCTCTGCAAAGGTGCTGGATAAAATTGTGGGTACAAAGGCCAGTCCAGATCTGATGATTGTATAAATCTTGCTGGTCCCAGGAATATGCAATAAAAGACCTCAAGCTATTAGAAAGTTCCATATAGGTATTTCTATTACTTAAACATATTTCTATGTTGCAAATTTTTCCCAACCCCTCACAGATCAATATCATCCTACACCTCCACCATCAAGCGATGCTTTGAAAGAGAAAAATGAGATAGCTTTTGATTTTATACACATAGGTAAAATCTTCTTGAGGGTGCCTGCAGATTTTAGAAGTGTCTGAGTTCTAGAATCATTTTGGTAACAGGGATGCCTCATAGATTCATAATTAGGTTTTGCAAATATTTGTTTTCTGGATTTGATCACCTCAATTCTCATATATTTCATTTTAATCTCTCCATCTTTAATGCCGCTTTTATCTTAACCTACATTTAGGTTCAAATTTTTCCTATGATAAAATATAGCATTTTCCTATCCTTCTCTAGAAATTCTCCTCTCACCAATAAGACCAGTATACTTCACCTCATTAATCTCTTTAATCTGTCTTCTCATCCAAATTCTCATCATTGCTACCCTTTTCTATTTATTATTTTAGTTATTGCAATAATCTTCTGATTGTCTCCTGAAAAATTTTCCCTTCAACTCTATTTCACATATCTCTCTTTTAAGCTTCAGACCACCTATCTACCTGTTCACTGGACATATTCACTATGTATCACATGGACATCTCAACTCAATGTGTCCAGACCTGAAATCAGCCTTTTCTTCTTATAGCTGCTCATTCTTCTCTTTTCCCTAAATCAGAGAATATCACATGTAGTTTCCCATGCAGATACATCAATTTTACTTCATTTTCTCTCCTATTTTCTATATCTTAACAGTCGCCAAATTGCAAAAATTCTATTTCGTAAATGTCTCCCAAATTCATCCACATCTCTCCCTTCTCGCTGGCACTCTCCTTCTGCAGATGATCATTTTCCATCTAGATTTCCACAACAACCTCATAGTTATTATTTCTATCAGCAGATTTGTCCCTCATCTGTTCATTCTCCAGAGAATACAATGTGTTTGCAGCAGTTTTTATAAACCGCAAGCACAATTCAAACTTCCCTAGTTTAAGGCCATTCATCAACTCCCTAGTGCCTGAGGATAAACTTCTAAAATCCTTAACTTGGCTTAAAAGCACTTTTATGATCTGGTCTCTGTTTTCCTCCCTAGCTTCGTTTCTTGATCTTTTACTCTGTTGTCATCTTATAAAAATTATTTGTCATTCACATTCAAGATCTTCTTTCTCTCCTCTGGATTTTTGCGCATATTGTTTCATTTTGCTTGAAATATTCCCTCCCTTTACCAATCACTCTCTTCAACTTTCCTCAAGTTTGAGTTAGATTCCCCTTAGACATCTTACCGCAACCTGAGTAGCCCTTAAAATGAGATACAGCATAATATTGAAAATTCCTACTGAGTTTACTTTTCCCCAATTGCACAACAACAGTGAACATGCTTACCTAATTTATCATTTTGCCTTTAGTACCTAGAACAATGCCTGACAGAGAGTAGGGGATCAGTATATACTTCAAAAGCATAGAAAAAGAGAATGCATGGAGAATTAAAATAAAATGCTCTTAAAATTCTCATATCATTCTCTTATTTTTCCAGTTAGCTTAGTAAAACAAATGACCATCCCAAGGATCAGAGAGTCTGCAACTGCAAGCAAGATAATCCCATCCATCTGTCCCATGGGATCTAAACCCCCTCTCAATTAGTGGTGGAGTGGACATCACCATCCCAGAATCCTCAGGATTGGGAGATGAAAGAAGGACTAGAGTAGACTTACAGTTATTCTACTACAGACTTATTGTGATTATAGCAATGGAAGAACTTATATCATTGATGTGGAGGCAGTGGCCACTGGAGGTTCTGAGGGGAAGGAGAGAGAAAAACAGGTGTAATATAGAGGCATTTTCAGGACTTGCAAATTGTTCTGAATAACATTGCAATGACAAATACAGGCCACTTATATATCTTGCCATAATTTACAAAATTGGATGGGAGAGAGTGTAAACTACAATGTAAATTATAATCCATGCTTGGTGGCAATGCTCCAAAATGTGTTCATCAATTGAAACAAATGTACCACACTAATGAAGGATGTTGTTAATGTGGGAAAATGTGCGAGGGGTAGGGGGTGGGGCATATGGGAATCCCCTATATTTTTTATGTAACACTTATGTAATCTAAGTATCTTTAAAATATATAAAAAAGCATATTAAAAAATAAAAAGAAAGGCCTATGTTAAAATAAAAATGATTATGTCCCTTCCTTTGTCTGTGTATTTCAGGACATTTTCAGAGTCTAAAGAAGCAAATAAACAAAAAAACAAATCTTAAGAAAAATAAGTCTTTCTGCAGGTGGCATGTTATATTTTATTTGAATTCTTTCCTCTTTTCTGTATTGCCCTACTTCATTCCTCATCTTGCTAAGTCCTACTTAGTTTTCAAACTTCTTTCTTTTTGGAAGGGGCATCCAACTCCCCTCCATTCCCCCGTTCTTCATTTATAGTAGGTGTTTTTCTGTGCATCCTCACAGCAGATGCTGTCACTACCTGCCCACGACTCCTTATCTCTCACGGTCCTTAAACGCTCTCGCTACTTATTACAAGCAACCCCAGAACGGGCCGAGATGCCACAGAACAGATGTCCTTGAAAAGCCCTCAACAAATGACAAATACTTGCTCTCCAGTGAGCAACCTTAGGTCACTTGAAACCATCGCTCAGCAGGCACCTCCGCTGCCCAAAGCAGGAAGCTGAGATTTACACACCCTGTGTTGACTTCGGTCCGTTTCCTTGTTTCACTTTCTCCCTTTCATATATTTCCCCTGGGATCATTGACCAAATAAACTATTAGGGCTCCGACCCTTTCTCAGGGTCTGTCTGTGGGAAGCCAATAAGGCATTCTGGAACACTCTTTTAATACCGCTTATAAAACTCTATTTTCTGTTTATTTTCTTACTCTCTCATTACTACGCCGCATGCCCAGCGGTATGGATACTTTATTACTCATTGAATCCCAGTATCTAGCATGGTGCTTGCAGTAAGGTAGGCGCTCCAAGGAATTTTTCTTTTTTTTTTTTT
>JAQZBX010053952.1:0-18758 GCA_029593785.1 Cabassous unicinctus | reverse complement strand
GATAAATAATAGTGTATTTCTTTCTTCTTTTATTTTTTTGGGGAGTCCTAAAAGTAGAACATATAGTAGCATGAAACATAGAACACGGTGCTAAAATGAAGTCTCTAGGATGTCAGGACCTGGAGTCAGAGCTTTTTTTCTTTTGAGGTGTAAAAACAACATCCTTTGGGCCAAAGACACAGATGGATGGAGGGGCAGGGCACTTCAGTTCTTATTTAATGGATGATACTGGATCTTTGATTTCTTTTCTCCTGCTTGGCAGGAAAACAAGGATGGCAATGGTTATGAAGAATTGTGCTACTCAGTTATTCATCACAGTGATTTTCAGAAATCCTCTCTGGTGTCCAATGATGGTGGGTATGAAAATATCTACTCCACCACAAAGAGAATGAGGCAACTTAGGGATGGGTCAGATACTGAATATGCCCTTCTCAGGACCACGTGTGTACAAGGCCTTCTTCCAGCACCCATGAGCATGATTATGAGCTTCTGTTTTCCTCCTAGAAACCCTCATGTGGCCTCATCAACTGCCATGCAATGAACATGATCCAGAATGAGGGACTCTGGGGGAGTACAATAAGCAGTCACAGATATGTTTTAGAATTTCTATTCAGCTCTGCTAGCCCACTAGAGCATACCAATATTTCCACTCCTATTTATTTCTTTTTTGAGGTGTAATCCACTTATTGAACTTCTATTTTTTTTTAGAAGATCAGAGAAATTTATTTTTTACAATGATAAAGCTATGTTAGTAGTAGTTTAAAATGGCCCTTAAACCTAAGTTATGATTTTGAATGCCTCACAGTTCAAACATATAGAATTAATATTAAGCTTTTTTTTGTTTTTAAAAAGCAACACAAGGAAATAGAAATTATAGTTCTTTGTACTGATTTTCAAGGAAGTTAAGCACAACAGATGGTCTTACAAATTTTCTTTCTAGAATAAGGCAAAGTGTACTGTCAAGCTGCATGTTTAAAAACAAATCCACTAATTGATATTTTTGAGGGGACATGGGGCTGAAAGACTGAAAATGAAACAGAATTGAGAACATATTTTTAATATAATGGGAAATTAAATGCTACTCATGTATTAATTCCTATTTTTCTGAACCTTAAAATAAAATTTCATAGCAGAAGTTTTATGGTAGAGTTGCCATAAATTTTAGAATTTAATTCTAAGAGTAATTAGCTTTGGAAGAAAGATCAGTCCTTTTGAAGGAATTTAATTAAATTTAGAGTACGACTAACCTGCCACAATTAACAAAAATTTTCTCTATTTTTTTCTACTGCAAAGCTTTTTCTACATATTAAATTATAGATACCCTAATAATGGAATATAAAAACTGCAGTTAGAAATAGGATGTAGATGACTCTGTAAACTGAAAGATCAGGAAAAGGGCCTTAAAAGTGGCAGTGTTGATGGGTGAAACAGGGTGAAGGGGTTGTAGGGGTTCATTCTATTTGTCCATCTTTCCTGCACATTTCAAATGTTTCAAAATAAAAACATTGAGGGAAAAAAGAGCTTTAGCCATCATCAGTAGACATGGGAGCAGAGCATAGGAATGATCAACTAAAATTTTTCAACAGAGTCCATCCTGAAACTGTTGTGGCCAACCAGAAATAATCCAAATGGCGCTCTTAGGAGCACAGATGAACAAAGTTTTATTACATGCAGGCCCAGAGGAGAGTCAAATTTCCAAAAAATCTGAGCCCTGTTTTCTGATTTTCATAAGTTTATATAGGTACACTAAGTGGACAAATTCCTGAGCAAGTGGGTAGGCAGGGTTACAAAAGCAAAGAAGCTAGGTTAGTTTATCTTTCTGAAAGCAGAAGGCCAATAGGGAGGAAAAAGAGTCATTATCTGTATTGAGTTGTAAATTTCAATTCAAAGGGGCAGCCTGGGGTGCTTATCTTCCTGACCTGGATTCCATGGAGAAAAGGGGAGGATGAAGGGAAGAGAGGGACTCAGGACCGAGGGGAGTTTATTTTCTTAAAGCTGTGGGTTTCTGCTGAGGTTGGGGTTGCAGGTCCCAGCACTTCCCTTATCATTCCCCCTTTTGATGCCTTTATAATTATTTATGGGGCATCACTTGTTAGCATGAAGATTTTTCTATAGTCCTTAAGGGTTGATATTTAACATGAGGCATTACTTGGCATTTTAGGGTGTTTAAGAGGGAAGTGATGTATTGTGTTAGGTACCATAGAATGCATGGCCCAAAAGTTAAGAGGAAAAAGACTGAGGCTATTACTGGCATAAAAGGCAAAATCCAGAAGAGATACTGGAGGTAATTTCCATTGGCAGATGCATCGTATACATGGTTTAAACTGTCTTTGGCCCATTCCTTTAACAGGGTCACTTTGTCTCTAACTATTTCTGAGGAGTTTGCATAGAAACAGCATTCTTTCCCCAGGGCTTGACAGATCCCCCCTGAACTTGAGGTTAGCAAGTCTAATCTTTGCCTGTTTTGCAAAACGACTTCTGCTAACAAGTCTATCTGGTCTTGCAACCCAGACATTTCTTTGAGGTCATTTGATGTTTCCCAAGATAGTGTTTGTAAGCCCTCCTGACCAACTGCGAGAGAAACCCCCGCTACTGCTGCACTCGCGACTACTCTTAGTTCTAAGAGTATCAGAGTTGCCTGTATTGCTCGTTTGGCTTGGGAGAGCTTTCCAGGCAATTCATTTCCATACACCAAAAATGAATGCACTGGCCAAGCCAGGTAGCAGATGCCCTGGCCATCCTGGGGGTAGGCACTGGTAGCCATTGGTGTCACTGACCCAGATGGTGTGGTTTGCAGCACATCAGTCAGGTTCATTGAGTGGGCAGGTGGTGTTAGAGTTGGCCCTTCCAAGAGGGAGGATGGTTGAAGGAGACCTGGTAGTTATATTTTTACAGTTAGCCAGTTTTCCTGGAGATTCAGTTATGCAGACTGGGAGGGGCCTGGTTCCTGCCACAGAGCTGTTATGGGTTAGGGGGGTTACATTCCATGGGACAGGTACAGGGAAGATGGCTAGACTGGAGGAAGTGCATAGCCAGCAGGGGGCAGCTATATAAGGTCATTATTTGTTTAGGAGTTGGTGGAAATTTTGAACCTGATTTAAAAGAACATTGCAGGGGGGCTGTTTTAACTTTGGCTTTTAGTGTCTGGGCAGCTTTATTGATATTTTTTATCAGGACTTTTTCTGGGGGTTGGGTTACCGGGATCAGTTGGACCAGTATGAGGTCTCTTGGGTCCGGCCCTGATGGGTTGCATATTCCAATTCCTAGTTTCAGTCCTGCCTGGGCTTTTAAAAAGGTATTTTCTGATCCAGTAATTATGTTTAATAAGGTGAGTTTTATGGGGTCACAGGTTTCTATGCCACACCCTGCCAGGCTGGGGATTTTCTGTAAGAGATACGGAGAAGTCGGTGGGACTCCCTTCCAAGGAACGGTGGCACCTACTAGCAAGCTCCAAGAGCAGCAGAATCCTCCACCTTTTTGGGGGTCTCAGCAGAGGTATTTGTCATAGCTCCTATAGCTGTGACCCCTACACCCTCTCCCGGGGGCCGATATGGGGACATGGGTGTATGGGGCAGCCAGCAAGGTGTAAGGAGTGCAATCTTGGATTGCCCTGCAAGCCTCAAATATTACAGAGGCTGAAGTTGCCCCTGCCAGGAACAGGAGTGAAGTATTCAGCATGGATTGTTTGCCCCGGCTTTGACTAACTTGCAGCTGCCATAGATTTTGGGGGCAGGTATCGGCTCTTAGGGAGGGGGCGAGGAAGTAAAGGACAAGCAAGTTAAGGCACAGAAACATCCTACTATACACCAGTAAGCAATTGCAATTAGGGTGTTATTTACAACAGTCCAGTCTGCAGGGGCCGCAGCAGTGAGTGCAACTCCAAATACCAAGGCGAGTAGGCTGTATAAGCACAGGATCCAGCAGGAGCAGGGATTCATTAAGCTGGCGTTCAATGAGGTCAGTGCTTGAGGATCCCAGGGGACTTGCACTTTCAAGAGGTGGCCAGGTACAGGTTGGGCTGTTCAGCTGTCCTGCTTTTTATCGAGATGTGCCTTCTTGACTCTGGAATGATGGATCCAAGGGGTGATGCCTGCAACTTTAAGAGCAGTGGGAGTTACAAGAACTACAGTATGTGGACCTGTCCAGGAAGGCTGGAGGGGCTTTTTTCCTCCAGTTTTTGACCCAGACAAGGTCCCCTGGCTGGTGGGGGTGCACCAGGTATCCCAGGGGGATGAGATTCTGGGACAAGACAGCTTTATGTATTTCAGCTAGAGTTTTCTCTAGCTGCTGGAGAATGGAATCTTGGTTAGCTTCCCCCAGAAGTTTGAGATTTCCTCTGAATGTCTGGATAAGTGGGGGTGGCCACCCAAATAGAATTTCAAAGGGTGAATAGCCTGTGGGTCCTGGGGTGCACCTAACTCAGAGAAGGGTTAAGGGAAGTAAGTCTAACTTAAGACTTTCCTGTCTGAATTTGGCTAGGGTGGCTTTGAGGGTTCGATTCACGCATTTAACTTTCCCTGAGCTCTGCTGCCTCTAAGTGGTTTGGAGTTTCCACTTGATTCCTGACATTTTTGCTAGCTTTTGGATTATGGCAGCCATGAAGGCTGGGCCATTGTCACTTCCAATTGACAATGGTAGCCTGTGTCATGGAACAATTTCTTTAAGTAAAGCCTTAGTCACCTTTTTTGCCTTCTCAGTGTGAGTGGGGAAAGATTTGACCCAACCTTAAAAGGTGCATATCATCACCAACAGATATTTGTACCCCCGACTTGGTTTCACTTCCGTGAAGTCTACTGTGATATCTTCAAAGGGGGCTATTTCCATGTGCTGGACACCTGCTGGAGTACGGAGTCCCTGCAAGGGGTTGTTTTTGGCACAAGCTTGGCACTGTTTGCTGATGGTGGCACAGAGAGAAGTTAACCTGGTATGTAGTAGTATCTCCCAAGCAAGACTTTTAGTGTAGTTTCTCCTAGGTGGGTGAGTTGGTGGTATCACTGGATGAGGGCATGAGCGGCTCCTTTTGGTACAAAAATCTGGTTATCCAGGAGCAGCCAAGCTCTTTCAGGTGTTTGGCTACCCCCGTTTACTTTCAGCCCACTCCTGTTCTTCCCAGGTATAGCTTAGTTGATCAGTCTTTGTCTTTAGAGGGACAGTTGTGGTGTTAATTCCAAGACTTGTATTCTGTGGGTTCCTTTAGCTGTTGCCATGCTGCTTTGTTAGCTAACCTGTTTTCTTGAGTGACCATATCCACTCCTTTTTGATGTCCCCAGCAGATGATGGTGACTCTGTTTGGTTTTCAGATTGCTTCTAACAGTTGGAGAATTTCTTCTTTGTTTTTGATTTCTTTTCTCCCTAAGGTTAAGAGACTTCTTTCTTTATAAATTTCCCCATGGACATGAACAGTATCAAATGTGCACTTAGAGTCAGTGTAAATGTTTACCACTTGTCCAGCAGCTAGCTGCAGGGCTCCGACCAGCACCCAGAGCTCTGCCCATTTCACAGACCATTCCTGTGGTAGAGATGCTGCTTCCACTACCCATTCAGTAGTGGTGACTGCATACCCAGCAAGCTTTTCCCCATTTTTAATGAGACTGCTTCCATCTCTAAATAGTTTCTGATATGAGGAAGGGAGCGGTTTGTCTTGGAGGTCAGTGCAAATGGTGAAAACCTCTTCTGTCACTTCAACACAGTTGTGTTCTGGAGCCCCTTCCTCTTCTGGCAAAAAGGTGGCCGGGTTTAGACTGCACACAGTTTCTATTGTCACTCTGGGGTTTTCACAGAGTTAACCTTGATAGTGTGTGAGCCGGGGATTCGATATCCACCGATGCCCATGTGAGTTCACTATGGCAGTGACTATGTGTGGCACCATAACGTGAATGGCCTGTCTGAGAGTTAATTTGTTGGCTTCCTTGTCTAGGGTCATGGTTGCTGCCAAGGCTTTTAGGCAGGGCAGCCACCCTGCAGCCACAGGGTTCAGCTGTTTGGAGAGGTAAGCAATAGGTTTTTGCCAGGGGCTGACTGTTTGTTTGAGAATCCCCAATGTTACTCTGTTCTTTTCATGCACAAACAGGTTAAAGTTTCAAGTTACATCTGGGAGCCCCAAAGCAGGAGCTCTGTCGAGTTGTTTTTGATGTTTTGAAAGGCCCCCTGTTGAGCTTCTCCCTAGGCAAGAGGCTCTTTTTCTGGACCCTCCAAAACTTCGTAAAGGGGCTTGGCCATGGCTGCAGACCTGGGCATCCAGATGTGGCAGAACCCTGTAGCTTCGAGGAACTCACTAAGCTGTCTTTTTGTGGCAGGGGTAGAGATGGTGCAGATCACTTTCTTTTGTTTGGGTCCAAGTGTCCAGTGTCTTTGTGTTATGCTGAACCCCAGGTACTTGACTTGCTGCTTACAGATCTGAGCCTTTCTCCAAGACACTTTGTACCCAGTCTGTGTTAAAAGTTGTAGGAGAGCTTGAGTCCCTCTCTGCCAGTCCTCTTCCATTTCACTGGCAAGTAGAGGGTCATTTACATATTGTAAGAGAGCACATCTGCAGTTTTCCTGGGGGTAGGTGGTTAAATCTGCTGCCAAAGCTTCCCCAAAAAGGGAAGGGTAGTTTTTGAAGCCCTGCAGGAGCCGGGTCCAGGTTAGCTAAGTTTTTTGCCGGGTTTTGGGATCTTCCCACTCAAAGGCAAAAACAGGCTGGCTTGCAGGGGCCAGCTGCAGCCTGAAGAAGGCATCTTTCAGGTCCATGCAAGTGAACCAGGTGGCTTCAGGCGGCAGCTGTCCTAACAAGGTTTATGGGTTGGGAACCACCTGATGTAAGGTGTGAGTGGCATTATTAATGGCTCGTAAATCCTGCACTGGTGGATATTTGGTCCCATCTGGCTTTTTTACTGGCAATAATGGGGTGTTCCAAGGTGACTGGCATTCGATTAGGACCCCCCTTTTTTTTGGTGGTCTATATGTTCGGCTATGCCCAATTGCGCTTTGCAGGGGATCGGATACTGCCTCTGCTGGATGGGGATTGCTCTAGGCTTCAGGACGATGATCATGGGTGCATGGTTCAGTGCCATTCCCAGTCGGATTTTTCCTGCCCAAACCTGGGGAAAAAGTTCCAGCAGTTTTTCCGGATTCTGACCTGAACTTTCTTCCACATGAAGTTTCCATTCTTCACTTTGGGGCACGGTGACGAGGAGGGTGAGGCCGGTCCCAAGGCTTAAGCTTGCTGGCCCTTCAGGTTTGAAGGTAATCTGGGCTCCCAGTGTGGTTAAGAGGTCCCTACCAAGCAGGGAACTGGACATTCAGGCAGGTAAAGAAATTCACGAGTTACTTCATGGCCACTGAACTGGCAAGTTCTTGACTAGCAAAAAGATCATTGGTTTGACTGGTCCCCAGTCGCTCCTATGATATTATCGGTTTTCCCGCTAAAGGGGGTGATGGGGATTGTGACCACAGAATGTTCAGTACCAGTGTCCACCATGAAAGTCATTGACAGGCCCCCAACTTGTAATTTGACCATGGGCTTGTGGAGCCAAGTTCCAGTGAGCCCGGTCACCCCTATTCAGGGTTGAGTCCTGCCAGCCCGAGCAAATGGTTTTGGGGCTCAGGTCAGTATTTCCCTTTAGGGATGTTTGCTCCATGTGCCTGAGACTTTTGGGGGCACTCATTTTTCCAGTGTCCACTCTTTTTGCAGTAAGCACATGGGTCTCTGGCTAGTGGCACCCTTCTGGTGCTTGTCCCTCTTTTTTGATGTGGTCCTTCTCATCTGTTGGTGTCAGGATTTCCTAAGGCTGCTGCTAGTAGGGAGGCTTGATGTTTTATTCGCTTCTTGGCTTCTTGTTCGGCAGCTTCATCTCGATTGATGAATACTTTGTTGGTGACTTCCAGTAGCTGAGAGATGTTCATGCCTGTGAACTCTTCTAATTTTTGGAGCTTTCATTTAATGTCCATTGCTGCCTGTGCAACAAAAGTAGCATTCACCATCCTCTGGTTTTCCAGAGCTTCTGGGTCAAATGGAGTGTAGATTCTGAAGGCCTTGCAAAACCGCTCATAGAAATCTCCCAGAGACTCATCGGGCTTTTGAGAAACTAAAGTCATCTTTGTCATGTTTGTGGGTCATTTTGCCCCGTCTTGGACCCCTCGGAGGAGTGCTTCCCAGTAATGCTGGAGTGCAGCCAGTCCCTGTTCAGTGCTGAAGTCCCAATTAGGCTGTGTTTCTGCTGCCGCTTCTCATGCCCAATTTTCTGGGTTTAAGATGCCAGTAGGGGCCAGCTCTTGCAAGCTCTTTTGGGCTTTTGCCAGAATTCATCACCCCTCCTCTGTATTAAACAAAGTCAGGAGGAGTTGGCGGCAATCATCCCAAGTAGGATGATGGGTTTGGAAAATGGATTCCATGAAATCAATAAGGGCCTGGGGTTTTTCCGAGTAGGAGGGGGTGTGGTGCTTCCAGTTTAAGAGGTCTGTAGTTGTGAAGGGCTGGTAGTATAATACAGGCTTCCCTGGTTGGATGGTCCCATTTTCATTGATCTGGGCCAGACCCTGTGTTTCATGGAGGGCATATGTAACACGGGTTGTGCCGACCAGAGTCTCCATGCTAGTTGGGTTGCTGGGCTTTCCTCAGAGGGGGGTCAATGTTCCCAGAGGGACTGAAGGTGGAAGTGTTGCTGGGAGACCTACTTGCATTCCCAGGCTAGGAAGAGAGACTGAAGGTGGGGGTGTTTCTGGGAGATCTGCCTGTATTCCTGGGCCAGGAGGAAAGGCTAGAGCGGCCAGAGCATATGACAGTGGGGGTGGGGGTGGGTCCTCTTATGAGGACCTTTGATGAATGACTGGCTTCCAGAGCACTGTTTCCTGTGCAACCAGACCCTGCTCTGTCCCTCTTTTCCAACACATAATTGAACCCAAGGGGGCAGAGTCTGGGCTATCTCCAACAAGGAGTCGATGTAGGGAAACTGATCAGGGTGGCCAGGAGTTCCTGTGACCACCAGCCACACTGCATGGACCCTGGTTATGTCCAGGGTCCCTTATGAGGGCCTGTTGACATTAAAAGTGGGCCACTCTACTTCACATAAGGCTCGGAGGGTGCTGGGGTTCATCCAGATGCCATAATCTCTGGAAAAACCCTTCTTGTAATATTTGAGCATGCAGTTTAAGACAGTAAGTTTTGACTGTGATGAGCCCATACCTTGCATCAGTGGCACAAGACAGACAAAGGAAAGGGTCGCCTCTTTCAAGGCCACTCAGATGACTGCCTGTCTGCATCTCTCATGAGAACTTAGGCTTGTCTTAGCTAAGGCACCTGGGCAATTTTCAGATTAGCCTTTATGCCATATGATGTAGCCGTGGAAAACAGGTTGGGCCCACACTGGCTCCGCAGCATACACTGAGGAATCACAGACTGGTATGGCAGATGCAAACCCCTGCCATCCACATTAATTCACACCATCACTCAGATATTATGCAGTCCCTCCCACAGGGAGTGTCCTATTCTGGAATCTTGGTACTTGAGATTTCAGGAGGTGATCAGTCTCCTCTTCTGTCCAGAGGTGGGCCTGACTGAGGGCTTGGAACCCGGGACCTTACGTTTCTGGAGTCTTCTGGCACTGTTCAGTCCACCTCCCCCCTGAGTCAGGCCAGGGTGTAGGGACACAGCCTGTGGGAACCGCCTCAGAAGGAGGTCCTGTCAAGAGGACAGGTGGCACCCACCTCGTTCACTCAGAGATCTCCATTGGCTGCAACCATCAGCCCTAAGCTGGAGGCACAATGGACATGCTTGGTTGGGTTTCCCAGTCAGGGAACCAAATGTTACAGACAACCAGAAATAACCCAAATGGCACTCTTGGGAGCAAGGATAAACAAAGTTTTATTACAGTGGGCCCAGAGGAGAGTCAAATCTCCAAAACTCTGAGCCCCGTTTTCCAATTTTCATAAGTTTATATAGGTACAGTAAGTGGGCAAATTCCTGAGCAAGCAGGCCAGCAGGGTTACAAAAGCAAAGAAGCTAGGTTACCTTATCTTTCTGAAAGCAGAAGGCCATTAGGGAGGAAAAAGAGTCATTATCTGTATAGTTGTAAATTTCAATTTAAAGGGGCATCCTGGGGTGCTTATCTTCCAGATGTGGATTCCATGGAGAAAAGGGGAGGATGGAGGGGAAAGAGGGACTAGGGATGGAAGGGAGTTTATTTTCTTAAACCTGTGGGTTTCTGCTGAGGTTGGGGTTGGTGGTACTGGCCCTTCCCTTATCAAAACAACATTATTGCTCATCGTTGACAACCACTAGCTATGTTCAGCTTCCTCAGGTCACTCAATAGTCACATAAAAGTTCTCATCATGACATCTAAGAGAGCTACTGTTTAGAGTAAGCACAACATTTTGAGATTTAAAAAATAAAAAGTAGGGTAAACAGCAATGCTACCAAAGTGTGATTACTCAAAGTTACACTAGTAACCATATTTAAATGCTTAATATAATCAACTCCATTTTACATGAGTTGGGAACCTGCATTTAACTCCTATAAGAAATATCAATTAAAATGAAATAATTTTAATCCTCATGAAGAGTTCTTCTGATCCAGTTGGGGAAGAAACAATCTCATGAACTATGTACTGATTCTCAGATGATACACATCATGTTGAAGCATAGCAGCTTCCACAGCATCAGGGGAAAGTTTACAAACACTGCATGGTGCAGGTTTCCTTCCTGCAGGGTTCCTCCTGCTCATGGGAATCCTCCAGAATCACTTCTCTCTTATGCAGCTTCCACATGCCCCAGGGCAGGATCTCCTGGAGCTGGGGTCTGTCCTCCCTCTTCTTGGTCAGTGCTGGCAAGCTGGTGGAGGCTCTGGGTTTAAGACGCCTGCGCTCCGCACCGCTGGCCGCCTCAGTTCCCTCAATGAACTACTTAAAAATATAAAACTGGTAGTTGGCCAGGCCTTTAACTAACCTGATATTTACTTCAATTTTGCCTTTTCCACCTGCTGGGGATTCTTGCTTGTAAACGTGTACAATATGCTTTTTTGGTATTCGTCTAAGAGGAGTATGTCAGGTCATGTAACAAGGTGAAACAAATCTGGAGCAGTTGTCCATCTTTGCCTTTCTCAAGCCGCATATGCAACAAATTGGATGATTCTGTTAAAACGTAAGTGTAAAAAGTGGAAAATAAGTGAACATGCACAGCTTTTTTTACAGCATACTAGATTTTTTTAAACCTGTAACTAGTTACTACTACTACTAAAAAGACATTGAATATTATCTAGACTTAAAATTTGAGCAAGCTGGTGAAAAATCCTTTTGCATTTTTATTCCCAAGGCATTTTTAAAGTTATGCCAACCTCCCAGGTAAGATGTAAAGGTCTTAATTGGCAAGTTATTTGTGATATGTTTTTCTCTATACTTACAATCTACTGATATTTTGGTCATTGGCAAATATAAATCAGAAGATGATCTTCATATAAATTATTTGTGATACACAAGTCTTGATTTTCTACCCTTGAATAATTTTAGTAGTCCTTTGTGATGATTTCAATGTGAAGAATAATAATTTAATAGAAATCTTGTGATTATAGAAAATCCACCCTTCAGAAATATGCCAATCTTGAAGAAATCAGCCAATTTTAGGAAATGACAAAACTATTTACATATTCTTTTATAGTTATTTCAATATATAATAAATATCATATTTCAAATAAGACAAGTAATTTTACTTTGCTTAGCCACCTGGAATTATAGCAGAATGGACAATGGACTAATGAATACTATTGTCTAATAGAAAGAACATTGACATTATCAACTATTTATTAACTATAGGCCATGGGCAAGTCACTTAAGCTTTCTGCAATTCAGTTCCTCAACTAAGAAGAATGAAAAATATAGCTATCTTATGTGGTTGTGAAGAGCAATAAATATCACTATTGTAATAGTGCTTTTTAACCACAAACTGCTTTCTAAAGGCTAATTTATTATGCATGTAATATTTGCAAATTTTATATTCATATTTTAATCAACTTTACTGAGTTATGATTACCTACAACAAATCCAACCATTTTAATTGTATACTTGGGTGAGATTTGTCAAATGCATTCAGATATGTAATCATCACCTCCATCAAGAAATAGAAATTTTCTGTCATCTCAGATAGTTCTATTACGCTCTTTTCAGTCAATTGCACCATACCTAGCAACCACAGATCTGTTTTGTATAACTATAGGTTAGATGAGTTGTTTACAACTTTCTGTGGTTGAGGAGTATAATATTGTATGTATGTACCATAATTTGTCAATGAAATCATGTGTTGATGGGCATATGCACATGGGGTATTTATAACTTTTGGCATTATGAATAAAACCGGGATGAATACTTTTTTAATATTCTGGGTTATATGGTAAGTGCTTCTGTAACTTTATAAGAAAGACACAAACTGTTCTCCAAAGTGGTTATACTATTTAAATGCATAACAGCAACTTATGAGTTATAGTTGTTTAATATTTTTATCACCAACATAATCACTAATCTTGGGCTATGACAATATTTTAATTAAAGCACTTCTAATGGATGTGCAATGGTAAGATAGCATCACAATTTAATTTGTAGTGCCCTGATGATTTTACATTAGTATAAGCCAAGCTTCAAGGAAATTTTGTACATATTTCTTGAGAAGTAATCAATTAATTAAGGAGGAGTCAATACCTTTATAATACTGAGAGCTCACATTCCAGAATATATTATATAATATCATGCATTTTTAATTACTTCATGTTCTCATTAGTGTAGTACTGGTTCATGTATATTTTTCATGTGTATTATGAACATCATAAAAATTATTTCTGTTCATTTTCATGTTGTGGCATTTATGACTCTCCTAAATTTAGAATTTCTAATTTTAAAATTATTATTCTTTTATTATATTTTATACTTATATTTTATAATTAATTACATTACTAAATTATCCCAATGTGTCTAACAGATTTTAAATTCATTTTTCTAAGTTGTCTAAATAAAAATTTTATCTAGCCATGACATTTGCTTATTATTTTTAGAATTTATGTCTATCTTTTTATTTCACTTTGTTCTTAGAATTCCACAAATAAGGCAAAATATTTAACAGAGCCAGATGCTATGTTTTTCTGATTTTATTGAAATATTCCTCAGTTTTGTTCATTGATGCTAGTTTTCAATTTGATAAACAAATAACACACATACCCTCAAACTTTGGTGCATGTGTGCATAAATAGAAATGAAGACATATTCATATTAAGGAAGTTTTATTCTCCTTATATTTTAATTAGAACATTAATCAGGGAGCCATGTTGAATTAGTAGATTAATTTTGTGAATGCTGCTTTATTAGCAATATATTTTGTTAAGTTTGTATTGACATTTAAATTTCTAAAACATAATAGGTTTTCCCTGTACCAAGTATAGTTAACATTAAGATAGGATTTAGGGCATATCACAAACCATGAATGACAATAGTATAAACAAATATATTACACATCTTTAAAAATAAAAATGAAAAATAAAAAAGATATTATGACTTGTAATAATGGTTTTTTACATAAAATCATAGGAAATGAAGTTAAGGGGCCATGAGCCATATGACCTCAGGGAATCCATCAGCATTTTTCAATTGCACACCTTCCCAGCTGTACAGCCTACTCAAGGTGGGAAACTATATCCCATTTGTGGGAACAGCCACATCTCATCAATCCTAGTTATGAGGAACAAGCTCATAGTAATGGGCCCAGACTCTCATTTATCTTTGATCCAGTACAGTACAATAAATTTATTGAATTTATATTATAAGGAAAATTCAAAGAAATTAAATCCTCAAGTGTCTTAAGAAGGAGTAAAGACCCCTAAGAGGCTGTTAACCTTCCGTTCAAGGGAATATTCAGGTTATCACATTTGCTTAATTATTAATGTAATCAATGTTATTAGAATTTCATTACTAGATAATCTAATCCTGAACCATATTTACTTTACTGGAAATAAAATCATTGGAGATAAATTTATTATTCTTTTAACATATAACTGTGATATGCAATGGTTTATTTGGATTATTTACATCAATATTCATAAATAAAAAGAAATGAGTCTGTAACTTTTCCCAAATATTTCATTATGAAAAATATCTAACACAGCAAACATGAAAGAGTTTTATGGTGACATGTTTTACCAATTTTGTTCTTTGTTAATTAGTTATCTATCCATCTATTTCTTGAGCAGTAAGGCAAGTAATGCTCTTCAAATTTGTTCCTCAACCCTTTACCATATCATGGATTTGGTGATGGACTATAAGACTTTTCATTATTCTATTATTAACATTTATTTTCTTACATCATGTATTTTTATAGAAAATCCAAACAGACAGAACATCAGTGTACACCCACAACCACATTTGTCCACCCACCAACATTGGCACTCATATGCTCTGTTTTTCCACCAGTTTGGATGGTTGAACTTTTCAGACTCCTTATATACCCAGTTCTCCCACTTCTGGCCTAGATCACCTCTCTCGTGTCACCTCAAGGAGATTGCTCAGGGAATTCATTCTTTCTCCTGCATCATTAATATTTTTCTTTATACTAGATCATTCGATCACTGTAATGTGTTGCTATATTCTAATTTTTTAAAATCCTTATTTTAAAAGACCTTTCTCACTAGTTACCACTTCATTTACTTTCTCTCTTGTAACAGAGACATCTTTACTTGATTACATCAATTCATCCATTAGCTACCACTCCAGAAATATTGGTTGTATCCAATTCACCATTGACATCCTCATTGAAAAATCCCATGTATTAGTGTGTGTCTTACTCAACATAGCAATGACATTTGGCATATTCAGTCATTCTTTACACTTTGATATTGTTTCCTTAATTGGTTTTCAGGATATCACATTTGCTTTTGGGTGGTGGGAGTAGAAGTTTGATTAAGGTTCAATTTTAATTGTTCCACACAGACGTTCTATTACTTAATCAAGTTTGGAAATTTTAATGTCTCTAGACAACTGTTCACTTCTTTTATTGGTATATAATTGTACATAATAATATGAGTGATAATATTAAACATGTTGCCAATTTTAGAAATGTGATGAATTATTCTGTGCCACTGTCTGATAACAATGCAATAAAATTTAAAAGTAAAGGTAAAATAATTCTAAAAGAACTTAATATTTAGAAACGGGCATATATGTGCACTATCAGCTCTGAAGTTTATGATTGTGTAGATGAAATAACCTGTAGTCAAATGATTACTGTCAGGCTTCAGCAGAAAAAGTAATACAAGATTGGAACACACAGAGTGGTATGTTTCTTTGTAAGCAGAGACTCTCTTTGATTGGGAAACTCAGGAAGACTTTGTAGGAAAGTGACATGCGAGCTAAGCCTTGTGCATTTGTATATGTGTGCATGTGTGTGTCTGTGTGTAAGTCATGGGAATTGCTAGAATTTCCTTTATTTGTTTCTTCTAAACTTCTATTCCTTTCACAGAAAGGAGGCTTTGTGTGACACTACACATCTCCCAATTTGTTTTTTATCCAAAATTATATTCTATTGCCATTTGTGATTATTTTTACATCTCTGTTTCAGTGTATTAAGATAAATTTGCACTTTAATTCAGTTATGCATTTATTCCTTTTGAATATTTTTTGGTAAGCCTCATTAATTGAGTTTATAATCAGTATTATATACTTTCACAAGGTCTTCTAGTAGGTCCTTTTACATTTCTGGTATCTTTATTTAGAATGATTGGCGTGATTGTAGCAGTTTTGTGAATCTCTAGGGAAGACAAATCCTAAGGCACATTTTGAAGAAGGTTGTGATTTCCAAGTTCAGGCAATGGTGCCAGGTCCCAGCTAGTGATCTTATCTGCATCTGGAAACTGCAACTATTCTTTCAATGAACAATTAGAACAGAGTGACAAAAATATCTGCGCTATTTGCCTCCTTTTCCCAAAGTGATTCTTAGCTAGCAGTGTACTAGTGAATGCAAATATTACTTGCTTCCTCAGGATTTTTTGCCCCAGTGACCTCAGACAGTAAATACACCACATATCCCTCATTGTGACTTCCTCACTCTCTAATGATTTTAGAGAAAAAGAAGATTCCACTCCTTTTAGGAGCTTTAACACTTCTTCATTCTTGGTGTGTGCTTTTCAACTTCAGGAAAAAGATGGTAGCCTTTCTGCCAAGAAAGCCTACATTTTTCTCTCCACCTGCAAGTGTCCCTAAAATCTCCAGGTAAAATGTTTATGGAGATAAAGTCAATTATTTGTCTATGGCTCCTTTATCAGAAATAAATAAGTAATTAAATGCTCTGCTGTTAATCAGATTAAAGAGAGGTGTATATTATTTTTTTAAGTATTTTACCAGACACATATATGTGTTTCACCAATTTGAATTGACTAAAAAACTATTTGTATAGATATCTCATACTATTAATTAGTCACTAAAATTCATGGAGGAAGTGCTAATTAGAAAATGTATTCTCTAATACAATGCTAATATCGTAAACAACTGTGCCCTCTTTCAACATATGAATGTACATTTTTATGTAGAAGAAAATAACTTCATGGATCCTTTATAATTACATTGATTTTTTAGGAACTATAAAGCAATTGTTTAAGATATCATTAAGAGAGTAAAAGTGGGTTGTCCTCATTGTAAAATGTATAGCCATAAATAATTTTTGGAGTGATTAGCCCTACTTTCATTTTCTACCTTATTCTATATTATGGTCTTGTTTAAGAGTTTCCCTTGCCAAGAAGAAACTTGCAGATGGAAGCATCTGACATAGCTGCAACCATGATGCACCTTCTCTGCGTACATTATCTTGATTTAGACAGAAAATCTGTGGAGGTGAATGTCTTTCAAGATATCTAGTTTATTCATGAAGAACTGTGTTACTTTTGACAGGATAGAAAATTGAGTCCGAAGATAACAATCTTTTTTACTTGTCTTTTATTTTTAGAATGAATTAAGTGTAGGGAAAATGTGAGATTGGAGGACAAACAAGTGTGTGTGTTTGCATGTATTTGTGAGTTGTCTGGTTAACGATGATGGCTAATGCCATTATGTAAATGAGATTGGCAGGAAATAGCTTGTAGAGAAAGGAAAGCAGAGAGATGGAAAATACATATTTTCTACGCAAGTCTTGCCTATATGACCTTTAAAACATATTTATTGCTTTTTCCTGCAAGATTCTTATAACATGCATGGTAAAGCTAACTGTAATATAGGGAAACAGTAGATAGAAAAGTCAGTGTGTCATAAACACAGAATGACTGCTAAACACACACACACAAACTCAGAAACTCACAGAGCAATACATACATTAAAATAGTATTGATTTAAATATTTTATAACCTGAGAAGCAGCTGCATGTTTTTATCGTGGAAACAAACATGAAAAAAAGTCACATTTCATCGAATTATTCAAATCTGATTCTGCATGAAGGCAGTAGGAGAGGATTATTAGAGATACAGGAGGCAGAAGTTGGGGTCAAATATGAAACTGCATTTTCAGTTGAGAAGCCTGGAAAATGGTATGCACTATTTTCAAGGAAGTCATCAAAAAACTTTTGTGGTTGGAACTTAGACTCATTGCTAGATATATTGAATTAAAGGTGACATTAGAATATACATACATAAATACAGATATACTATAGTTTCATAATCAAAACTGATAATCTGAACATAAACTCATGATGTCAGAAGCAATGAATTGAAGTCATGTAATTGGGTGAAACGTTTGAGAAGAACTGACATAAAGAGCAGAAAACATATTGAAAACAGTGAAATGGCAATAATGGGACGAGGAAGAATAAAATTCAATATAGAAAAGAAATCTGTCATAATGGAGGTAGAATTAAACTCTTAAACATTTCATAACGGTCAGAACTTAAAGAATAAAAGCACAGTGATTAATATATTTCATCATTAAGAGTAATAAGGCAGAAGGCAAGTGTGGCAAACCCATTGGATTTATTGTTATGAGATGATTTGTGAGTTCTGCTTCAGTAAACCAATAGGATACAAAAAATATATAGGATAATGAAATGTAGTAATGTGGAAAGAAGGGAGCCTCAGCTGCTGTCTCGTACAACAGTAAAGTCAGAAAATCAACCCTTCTGATTACATGTAGATAATGAAGTCATATAACTTTACATCCTCATTTAGAACAGGACAGCAGAAGGTGAAGAGAGCAGAAAGGACAAAATGAAGTCTATTAGCACTGTTAAGTTGTAAAATTGGGGAGCTACAAGTATGTTTGGAAGCAGAGGTAAAGAAACAGAAAAGAAGAAACAGAAGGAGCGCAGGCGCCATGGCCCAGCTCGGGGACAGGGTCGGTCGCAACTCGCCCCCATTCCCCTCAGACCACCCTTCCAGCGGCCCTGCACGCAGCCCGGCATCAGCGACCCACCCCTGCCCGGCCCAGGTCGCCTCTTGTCCATTATAGGTGGGGAAACCCCCACTGCGGGGGAGCCCCTGCCCGGCCAGTCCCCAGTAGCCCAGAGACCCCCGCAAACCGCCCTCCAAGGTACAAGCAAGGTGGCCACGGATTGACAGCGTTCCCAGGCCCCGCCTTTCGCTGTGTTCCAGCCTTGTCGCCAGAGCCCCGCCCCTGCAGGCCCGGATTGGCCCTGAGATTTGCTCCACATTCCCGTTGGCTGGTGCCCTGTCAGTCACTCCACCCGGCCTACTCGGGCCCACCCCGACCTCTCCGGACCACCCCGCCGGCGTATTACCATGCGTCAGGCGGACCCCGCCTTGAATGGCTGCC
>JAQZBX010053951.1:0-18766 GCA_029593785.1 Cabassous unicinctus | reverse complement strand
ATGCTTATTTGGTTTTTATTGTTGTGGTTGTTTCTTTTATTTTATTGTAAAAATTAGATGGTACATAATAAGCTCTGCAACTTGCCTTTGCCACTTATCAGTGTTGAGGTTTCAGGGAACCCAGAAGTAACTCATCTCTCTTCAAAATCAGCAGAGATTAAGATGTCAGCTGTATTTCACATCAGTGAGATCATATGATATTTGTCTTCTTGTGTCTGGCTTATTTCAGTCAACACGATGTCTTCAAAGTTCATCCATGTTGTCTCATGTGTCAGAGCTTTATTCCTTTTCACGGCTGAATAATATTCCACCATATGTACATACCATATTTTGATCTGCTGCCTTCTTTCTGGGGGAGTGGGAGGAATAGAGAGGTTGGAAGGGCTGGGTCTCTGATTGGATCAGAAGGAGGCAGGCACCCAGCCCTGAACCAATCAACTGTGGGCAGGTGGCCAGGGCCATTAGAACCCTTTGGTTGGATTTAGGAGAGGTATTATTCTCAGTAGAGGGGAAAGATCCTGGAGATGGAACAATAGATGTCTTCTTCCTAGGAAAGACCTCCTCAGGTTGATTTTTTGCTCTGGGCACTGCTCTTTAAGAGAAATATTTTTAAATGATATCAGTGGTTCCCAACCTTTGTGAAGAAGGCCTATTTATAACATAAAAAAGTGTTTGTGCTTCCCTCCCCACTCCCCAACGTGATAATTGCACTTCTCCTATAAAAGCTTAGTGTTAATGCAGAGATTCCTAGTCAACTACCAAATATCTATTCTTCCCCATTCCTTAGTTAACAGAACCCCAATTTTTGGCTCTGCATTTTTACTGCCAAGATAAAAGATAACATTTCCCAGCCTCCCTTGTAGCTAGGGAATGTCCCCTTGATCAAGTTTTTTGTTTCACTCTTGGAAAATTACCTTAAAGGGGAGGGGTTCACATCTTCTCTTTCCCTTTCTCTCTCACCTGGAACATAGATCTGAGGGCTGGACTTTTGGCAGCCATTTCAGACTATAAGGATGGAAGCCACATTCTGAAGATGGCTGAGAAGTTCTGGGTTGTTCCAGAGCACAGAATTCATCACTAACTTTCTAATTGTTAGAATGGCTTAGAAACGGAACAGGTACGTAAGCATGAAGTTATGGCTACCAAGTTTTGAACTGACTCATAGTTGGATAAAATGATGTGATTCTAAGAACAATCAGAGAAGTCTTCCCCCAAAAGTTGAGACTTTGCTCTAGAATTTCTGGCATCCACTTTATCTCACAAAAGCCTAAACTAGTGCAAGGGACATAGTAGGTGCTCAGTACATTTTGGCTGAATGAATGAATGAATGAATGAACGGGTACTTTGCCCACAGACCAATTTCCATTCTGCTGCAAGCTAAAGAAATAGCAGAGAGAGAATAGGGAATGGGGGAAAAACACATTAAAATCTTGCGTCTATGCTTGGGACAATGCCATTGATGTTGGTAGGTACTAAAAACACTTTGAAGGCATAACTTACAGACGTCCTCACTCCTTTGAAGGGTGACCTTCCTCTGGTAAGTTTGGGGAAGGACATTGTCCTGGAATCTGCTCCTGTGGTATCTGCAGGGAGGCTTTTTCCTCTGTGTCTATGGGGAATCACTGCTGGCCACACCAGAACTTCCGTCCTTCTCGATGTGACCCTGCTACCAATGCCACGCCTTGAAGGAGGGGCAAAGAGGGAGGCTACTCTTTCAGGACCCTCCCCCCTTAATTCTGCCAAGGCAGTAAGGAAGGTTTTGGACATCTCACAGGAATTGTAACATAGAAAAAAAACTTGAAGCCACAGGTTAAATATGATACTTCCCAGCAAGAGAAAATAATAACAGTAATAGAAGTTACCTGCCCCCTGTGGAACAGGCATTGGGGGACACCCACAGGTCTGTGGCCCTCCACTTGTCTGAGCTCCCCTCAAGTGCCTTTTCTTAAAAAATCTCTACAGGGTTACTCTCTAGTGCTCTTTAGGGGAACCTCATCCCTTACCCAGAGGGGCTGAACTTGACCTAGAATGAAGTCGCCTCTGCTCACCAGACAGTCAGAGGGGACATAGTAGTTCCCCAGGATTGCCTTTCCCAGAGCCCCAGGGATCCAAAGGGAAATGGCACTTAGCTGGACTTGAGCAGAGGGACTGGGGGTGGCAGGATAGTCTAGGGTGATTCTGGTGCTCCAAACAGACTCAGCTCCAGGCCCCCTTCTCCATCCTTACAGCCACCTAGCAGGACACACACACACACACACACACACACACACACACACACTCCCAAGGACCAACAATAATTCCCAGGCATATCAGAGTCCAGATTCATATAAAGGTAGGAAAACCTTCCCCTAAATGCACTACCTGCCTAGAGTTCCTGCCCTCTGGGGAGAGAGCTGAGTGGTATCCATTTCCCTTTTATTTGTCCTCGTACTTGCAAACCATGCTCAGAGGAAATAGGCCCATTACCTTAGCTGGCTAGAAACGACAGAGGCAGCGGTCCCTGGTGGGTCTTTTGGTTACACAGAAGGTAGCAGAAGCTTCCCTGGCCAGGTGCCCCCGCACTAACCTCTGAAAGCAGGAAGAGGCAGGACGAGGATTTATTGCCTGTCTGCAAATTGCAGCCCCTTCCAGGTGGGAGAGAGCGTGGGCTCTTCCATAACAGACGAAGTATACCAGGGTCATGATTTATGGGATGCTGGCAAGATTTCATCTGGAATAAAGTTTGCTTGTATTCAGAGATCGAAAAGGAACTGACTTGTGCCTTCCTGCAGCCCTCCCCTAATCCAGGCACAATCACTCTTGGAGAAAATTATCAATTTTTTCACAAAGACCCTTTCCTGAGGCAGACAGAGCTTGAACAGGCTCAGAGCATCTCACGAAGCATCTGTTTTTCCCCTTTCCACTATTTCAAGCACTCACTGTACTGTGGAAGGTTGAATAAGGCAAAATCATAATGCACATGCTTTTATCTCAAGGTTGGTATTTTTAGTATGGAAGCCAAGCTAAATGAAATTAAAATTTAAAAAGAAAGGAAAAGGAAGAGAGAAATACACTGAGGCTTAGATCACTGGCTGTGATTACGCACACATTCTTCAGTTCTGAATCTCCATGAAACGGTTCTTCTGGGTTTGTGTATCTGAGAGGGGCGGGGCGGGTCATTCCAGGGCAGAGAGCAGGCAACTGTTAGGGAAGGAGCCCTGCGATGGGGCTGCCTCAGGGTCCTTGAGAAAAGGCTGGGCCACCAGGGCAGTCCCAGCAGGAAGGAGGGAAGGCATCCGTGGTTTCTGAGCACCTACTATGTGCCATGTCATGTTCTGGGCATGTCCCTGTGAAGCGGGTCCCATCCCATCTTACAGACGGTAAGACTGCGGCCCAGAGGCACACCCTGACTTGCCCAGGTCACTCGGCAGGAGCAGCAGAGCCAGGAATCAAACTCCAGTCTCTCCGACGCCACTGCCCGTGCTCCTTCCTCCTGTCCTGCCAGGGCCACGAGGGAAGGTCTGCCTCCAGCCATGAGAATGTGGACAATTGAAATGTCAACTGCTATGCAGCCAAAAACCTGTTTTCCTGGCTTAAGAGGATTAGTCCAAGCAGGCCTTAAAAAATAATTAAAGAGCCCCTGACAGGCCCTGCCACTGGGGGCAGCCCTCATGGGTAGCTGGAGCAGTACAGTGCAATAGGTTAAAGGGTTGTGAGCTGGGGTCCCCAAACCCAGTCCACAGAGTCTGCAGGCACCCAGCATGCAGCCTCCCCACTGTCCATGCAGTCCTGTGCTCAGGCCGTCCTGGAGGTGGGCCTGGCCCAGCTGACAATGGCACTGGCCTCTTGATCAGCACCTAGATGCCACCCCTTCCAGCTGTGCTGAGATAATTATTGTGCCAGGCTCCCAGGAAACTCAGCCTCACCCAGCCTGGGGAGGACTGGTCTGTGACCCTTGGGCCTGTTCCGTGGGCCATCTCTCTGCCAGGAGACGAGGTGAAAGTTTTTGGAGACACAGTGTGAAGTAGAAGGAGATTTTTGTGCTTTAGAGTCAGGCAGACCTGGGTTCAAATCTCTGTGCTGCCACTTCCTGGCTGTGCAACCTTGGACAAGATACTTTACCTCTCTGAGTATCCATTTCCCCTACCACGAGGATAGCTATACCTACCACATAGGCTTATTGCTAAGTGGAATAAGTACTTACAGCACTTAACCCAACACCCTTCTTGAGGCCAAGGTCCTCTTTTTATCCATGCATCGGTCTTAGGGGACCGCACAGGGTGACTTCTCTGTTCTCTTCCTTTGAGCTCTGACCCAGGCAAGGGCTGGCCTCTTTCTGCATGCATTATCTGACTTAGTTCTCACCACAAGTAAGTAGTTATCAAGCTCAATTTACTGTTAAGGGACTTAAACTGGTAACATGCTCAAGGTCACACCGCTAGTGCACGGCAGCAGGGAGTCCAACCTGGGTGTGTCTGACTCCGTAGCAGCATTCTTAATTACAATGATTCAGATTCAAATAGATGTCGCTGGGCTTCACCCAGTGCTAAGCTGTGTTGGTTTGTCTCTCCAGATGCCGTTCTGTATGGATGCAGAGGGGTGTGTGTGTGTGTGTGTGTGTGTGTGTGTGTGTGTGTCCACGCACACAAGATTAAGGAGTGAGGTGCTGGGCCGGCCTTTGAAGGAGCAACAGGAACCTGAGCTGGTCCCTCAGATCTTGCCACCGACTTTCTGACTGTCTCACCTCAGGCAAATCACCGAATCCTTCTGGGCCTCCACTTTCCTGGCTTTGAAATGCAAAGAGTTATCCTTGGGCATTTCCAGGGCAGAACTGAGGAAAGCACAGGAAAGCGGCTTCCAGATGCTCCTGCTCTCTGAGCCCATGAATGTCTCCCCCCGACCTGGGTGACAGCTTGTTCCAAATGGGTCCTCGCCCTCCGTGGGAATGCTCCTCTGCTCCTCCAAGGCCACAGATTCTGCACGAGGGGAAGCCAGGTCTGACGTTTCTCTGCATCTCTGCCCTGCCCTGCAAACACGATTGGGAGTTTAGAGAATCCCTGCTAGAATTTTTTAAAAAAGGTTGTGTGCACGTGTGTATGCATGATTGAGAATGTGGGCAAATTGTGAAATTCTTCTTTGATGAAGAGCAAGCTTTCTATTTACGGCACGCTTCCAAAGTACCTCCTGATCGCTTGCCTCCTTTGAGCCCCAGGTCCCCTACAAGGTAGGAAAGAGCAGGCATTGCTATCCACATTCTGCAGAGGAGAACCAGACTCAGGCTCGGCTCCACGCTGGCAGTCACTGACCCTGGGTCCAGGCCAGCTCTCTCTCACGGACTTGCCTTGCCCTTGCCAGGGAACAGGGCACGCCCATGCGGTGCCCAGGCCTCCTTCCCCTGGCAGAAGGTGGGCTTTGCTGGAGGGAGCCCCACTTCCTCGCACTTGTTGTGCAGAAGCCCGAGGGGCTGCCAGGCAGGGAAGTGGCTGGTGTTGGCTTTGCCATCCGAGAAGCCTCTGCCCTCTTATTGGCACCCTTTTCTCAGTCCTCATCCCCCTTCTGAGATGAATATCCTCCTGGGGGCTTCCTTCTCTGCAGGGGCGGAACCAGGACATAGGTGAAGCTTTGGCGAGGCAAGCAGGAAGCCCTCACCTGAGCATGCAAGGATGGGTACCCTGAGGCCTGAGGAAGGCGGGAGGATGGGGGTGGGGGGTGCCCACTGCCCAGGGCTGCAGCTCAAGGTCCTCTGCTGCACGAAGGCAGCCCCAGGGGCACAGCAGGAGGCCTTGGAGGCACCTGGTGGGGTATGTGTGAGAGAGGGGCAGACAGACAGATGGAGGAGGCCCTGTGCAGAGGAAGCTCTACAGATCTGGCATCTCCAGGATGTCTGTCTTGGGTCTGCCTGCCACATCCCTTGGCCTCCAGGTCCCCTGCAGTGCTCTAGAAAATACCGGCTGAGCTCCCTGGCCATGAAGGACTCACAGCACAGTCTGGCTGGTGGACATCCAGGTTCCGGGCCAGCCTCTAGCCCCTTTGTGCCAGTTAACCCTTCTGGTCTGGGTTTCCTCATCTGTAACGCAGGGTGAGAGCCCCCTGCATACCAGGCTGTACAGCTTCTAAGAGATGGTGTATGAGACCAAACTGTCAACTATAGTGTAAGGGCCAAGCCCCCCAAAGGATTCTGGACTTGGAGAGTTTTGGGGAGGGCTAGCCTGTGCTCTCAAATTGGTGGTTACTTCCATGCTGACTGTAAGCAAGGATGAAACCAGTGTGTCCAGAGGCTGCCTGTAAATGGGACCATCTGACAAAAGAAAAGCTGTGTGGCTGGGTGGGGCAGGCAGGCAGTGCTGGGTGTCCCAGGGGGCCCAGTCAGGGCACATTCACCTGACAGGCAGGTGGCTGTGCAAGGCCTCCGCCCCTGGGCAGGGTGCACATGCTGTCAATAGTTATGAGTGAAGGCCAGGCTGGCTGGGTCCTTCACGACCAGCTAGCCCACAGCCAGCCCATGCTTGGACCTCTTTAAATGTTGCAACAGGGGTGGGCTGTCCCGGGAAGGGACAGCTCCATCTGGACCTTGTGTGTGCCCAGATCCACACTCCTCTCTCATGGACCTGCAGAAGCCTGATTCCACCAAGCAAACAATGGCCTTGGAATCAGTGAGGCTTGGTCTGAATCCAGCTCCATCCCTGGACAATTCACTCACCCTCCCTGGGCCTCAGTTTTGTCCTCTGTAAAATGGGACTAACAACAGTACCTACTCCAGAGCGTTCTTGGGATGATTGTGAAAACAAATAAACCATCCCACACCTACGTATAATATATAACATGATAGTTTGCAAGTATTATGTAAAGGTTAACCATTGTTATTTGTTGTTGTTTATATCATTGTCTTTCCCAGAGAAGACTCAAAGTTCCTTGAAGACAAGAACCATGCTTAATTTATCTTTGTATCTCTCAGGAGGTCCAGCACAATACCTTTTATAGTAATGCAACATTAGGTGCATTAGGTACCGATTCTGCGCTCATGTCCTGCAACACTGCCATCGAGATCTTGCTTGTGATGAACTGTGAGGTGCAGGTAACACTGAACCACTGCACAGTGCACAGGTGTCTTTAGGGCCAATAAGCTCTCCTCCTCTGGTCTCCTCTCTCCCTGCCTCTCCAGCCCCCCAGGGTCTTCAGGGCTGTCACCTCCTCCCCTTGCTCCACACCAAATGGATGGAGCTCTAAAGAGCATCTAATAAATTCACAAATGCTCAGGTATGGGGAACTGGTAACCACCCAATGTGCTGTTTCTCCCAGGGATTATTTGGGTCCTAAGGATTATTTATACTTAAAGCAGGGATTCTTAACTTAGGTGCAGAGAGGGTCTGTGTTGTAGGAGGCGGTCAAGGCACTCACAGAAACGGTCTGCGTTTTCCTGGGAAGTAGGACCAGATCTTTGATCAGATTTGCCATTGGTCTGTGAACCAAAAAAAGTTTAAGAAATGGTTCCCAAGAGCAGTGCGATCCAATAGGACTTTCTGTGACAGAGGAAATGTTCTGTATTCGCGCTGTCCAGTATGGTAACCACTGACCACTTGTGGCTGTCGAGTACTTGAAATGTAGCTAGTGTAAGTAAGGAACTGAGTCTTTAATTTTATGTCTATTAGTTAATTTAGATTTAAGGCCACAAGTGGCTAGTGGTTACTGTACTGGACCATGCAGCCTGAGATGATAAAAATTCAAGTTAGAATTTTAAACATATTGGAAAGGTGGAATTATAGAGTACATGAAGAGATTCTTGTGGGCAGGAATTTCTCAAGGTCTCTGAAATTAAAAAAAAAAAAAAACTTATTCAAACTTCATTCCTTCAGGCATGCACGCATGAATCAGCTCAGGCACCCACTGAATAGCCATGCCAAATGTGGCACCAAGACACAAAACAATGACCAAGAGAGGTATGTGCAATTCACTGGGGACCAGAGGGTTTGCCCCAAATGTGCCAGCAGGTCCCATTGGGCATGGCTTTGTAATTAGAAGAGATGAACCACCCTACTTGGTAGTCTAATCCTCATGACATTTGGCAATCCCATGAGCAAGAGAATGCTTCTTTCCTTTAGAAGGCTATTTGGTCCCAGCGGCGGGGAAGGGGTGAAAGGGGAGGCTTGAAAAGTGGACGAGACTGAGATGTTTCCTGGATGATCAGTCTGCGTTTATAAATGGAAAATTCATGACGTTAACTTTTTATGGATGTTGGTGAGGCAACCCTGGGGAAACAAAGGAACTTAGCATCTGGCATTCATTGATTTTTAGACTTCTTTTCTTCCACTTTATCACAAGCTCACCCACTCCTGGGGTTGTGGTGAGGATTAATTAGTTTTTGTAGGTAAAGCTCTCAGAGTAGTGCCAGGCACACACTCTCTAAGTGTCTGTTATTATTATTATTGTCCAGAGACTACCCAGCAAATGTAACAGTGGTAGGTGCTCAATAAATGCTTATTGAATGAATGGCTGAGGATGCTGAGCACACAAAATTAAAAAGCATCAAGCAGAGTCAAACAAAAGCTCAATGTCAGAGTCTTCAGCAGCCTTTGCCACCTAGGAAATGGCCCAGTGCCCCGACCAAGGCAGTCACAGTATCTGCAGTGACAATAAAAGAGGCCATCAGTGATGGGCTTTGTGAATGTGCTCCCGAGGGTTTGCCATCCTAGCTTTGTGACCCCCATCCTAGGGCCTTGGTTTCTCAAATGAGAATGGATTCGACTTTGCCTAAGAGCTGCTCCAGCTGCAGTGATCTAAGAAAATGCCACATGTTTCTAGCTGGGCCTTTTCAACACTTGAGGGATAATGACAACATCCACATCTCCTCTTGCCAAGGGAGCTCTGACAATCCACCATGTGAACATACTCAGAGACCGGAACTCTGTTCCAAATGACCCATTTTGCAACAGCTAAAGAATTTCCAGTTGTGTCTGCTAATGAGCATGAACTCCAGAAGTGGGCTGGCTCTGCAGGACACTTACAAGTGAGTTACGGAGGCACTCTTGGCCCTGCCGAGGAAGGAGGTAGGCCAGCGTCCACAGAAATAGACAAAACAACTCCACCATGGTCCAAATTGCACACTATAGAATTTTTAAAACTTAATTTGGGTGAATGACCTCTTGTGTGTCTGTCTGCCATGAGGCTGGACACAGTCATAACTCCCTTCTGCTGGCTGCCTGCAGCTCTCAATGCGGTCTTTGTCTTGTCAACACAGAGTCCTTTGGCCTCCAATTCTATTGTTCTGATTTAAATGCCAAAATTGGTCTCCAGATCATTGTTAATTTTATATCCTTTTAAAAGAGGAGGGAAAAATGGAAGCTGAGCAGGCCCCATAGGCCTGGACAACATTTCAAGATGAGAGGTAGAGGAGTAGGTGGGTCCAGGGCAGCATTGTTAGAAGACTTTGTCTTGCAAAGAGCTTGTCATGCTCAACTGGGGATCCAGGCTGTGAAGAAGAATGTGTGTTGGCGTCTCTTGGAATGGCCTCAATCTCTGATGAAATCCTTCCAGGCTGGACATTTCTAAAGAGAGATAACCCTAGATCTGTCTTCCTAACCAGTGGTGAGATTTCTTTATTCTCTCTCTTGTCCTCTGACCGGAATAGTGATGAGAGGTGAGGTGAAAGAACTGGGGTTTGGAGTTGGCACAGACCTGCGCCAGCACTGGCCGGTTCAATCCCTTCCTAGTTATGTAATATGGAACAAGTTTGTTCATCTCTCTGAGTCTCAGTTTCTTTACCTGTGAAATGGAGATGTTAAATCTATTTTGTAGGGTCATTGGGGGATAAAATTACTGTATATAAATGAAGTTACACATTAAGAGGGAGTTTTTGTTAGCATTATTTACTTTATTCAACATTAAGATCTTGGGATAGCCACTTGGCTCCCCATCTTGGTTTTCTCAAAGAACTTTCTTTTCACCTTCAAACTGGACTTTCAAAAAACTTGTGCATTTTACTCCAAGAGCCATGGGTTTTATATCAATATTTTGGACATCTTTGGCAATACATCTTTCTATGCTATCTGATCTGTTCTCACAGACCCTCCATTCAACATTTAACATTCAGCCAATATGTATCAAGTGCCTACAAATGCATTTAATGCCTAATTGGCACATCAGTGAACAAAACAGACTCCTGCCCTGATGGAGCTCACATTCTAGTGGAGAACAGACAGACAAGAAATAAATATGATACATAAATAAATTATATAAATTATAAAAAGTGATAGATGCTAAGAGAAAAAGGAGAAGGTAGGGCTGGGGACAGGGGACTGAGATGTGGTGTGGAGGTTTGGGTTCCAGTGTTAGAGCGCTCAGGATGGCTCGTGGAGAAAGTGCAATCTCAGCAAAGATTTGATGGACTTGGGGGAGCTGGCCAAGCAGATATCTGGGTGAGGAGCTTTCTAGGCAAAGGGAACAGTTGTGCAAAGATCCAAAGGTGTGTTGGAGTGCTCAAGGCCAGGAAGGAGGCCAGTGTGGCTGGAGCAGAGGGTGGGTAGTATGAGAAAATGTCATGGGGACAGGGTTGAAGAAAAGGGTGGGTCACAGGGCTTTGTTGGCCATTGTAAGGATCTGGGGCTTTAGTTGGCATGGAGTGGTGAGCCACTGAGGGTTTTAAACAGAGGAGAGGAGTGACCTGGCTTACTTTTTAAAGGGATCTTCTAGTTCTATGCTAAGACTAGATGGTAAGAAGGCAAGGGTAGAAGCAGGGGGGCCCATGAGGAAACCTTTGCTATAATGAGAGGAGAAATGAAGGTGGCTTGGACCAGGGTGGTATCAGGGGAACCAGGGAGCAGTGGTCAGATTCTGGATCTATTTGAAGGTAGAAATTCCAGGATTGCTGATCTACTCAATGTGGGATGAAACAATGAGAGACATTGCCAAGGTTTTTGGCCGAACGTGTGGGATGATAGAGGTGCTATCAGCTCAGTTGGCGAAGACTGTAGGTGGAGACAGTTTTGGGTAAGGGGAGATCAGGAATTTTGGATATGCCGAGTTTGAGATGCCTGTTAGCCATCTAAGTCAAGATGGTGTGTGGGTGTTTGGCTATATAAGACTGAAGTCCAGGAAAGAGGTCTGAGCTGGAAATAAAAATGTGGGAATCATCAGCATTTAGTTGGTATTTAAAGCAACAAGACGAGACTAGATTGCCATGAGCCTTTTTTCCCCACAATACTTCTGATCAGTCCATAAACCAGAGTCTTCCAGGAGACAAATGAGATCACATTGATAGTAATACTTCAGACCCTACTAGTTCCCTGCCCTCATCTACTGGTGCAGGCCTGCCAGCCTGAAATTGCTCCCCCACGATCTGGTCTTTCTGGGAATCCCCAGGTGATGTGTCTCACATGTGCTCACAGATAAGTCCAACCCTCCCAGCCATGTTACTGTGCCATTGTCATATCCGACAGCATCTGCCAGGGTGCCTGGGCTAGTCTGTGGGTACCACTGCTTTCTCCTTTGCAGGCCCAGTGCCCCAGGCATCACAGCCCCCAAGGGTCCTGAGGCTGGGTGGGGGCAGGGGGGAAACATCCCTTCCACTCTGTGCTGTGCTTTTCTCCTGCCGCTCTCAGCAGCTCTCTGCTTGCTTAGGGCCAGGCTTCCCCCATCCAGACCAGGACAGTCCGCAGATGCACGACAGTATGCCAGGGAGTACACAACGCCTCAGGGTAGATATGGCATGTCTTACTGGAGCACCAATTTGGTTCTTTGGTAACTAATTGAAAGCATTTTTTAAAATAGTACAAGAGCAATCATACTGAAGAGTAGAATAAAAAATTAGCGTAAAATTTGAAGTCAAAGCTAAGATCATCCACAGCATCTCACCTTTGGAACTAAGCCTCAGCTCTCCCAGGGAACCTCCCATCATCTTTTAGTGCACAGTTAATCAGAAAACGTTGAAAAGGCCTGGGACTTTGTCAGGGGTTGGGAGGGGAGTAGGAGACAGAAACCCAGAGCGTTTTTAACTTTTGAGTTCCTTTGTTGGTCTTAGTTAAATTAGCCAGGCATCGACCACAGCCAAAGGTATACAGAGGCAAGATGGCAAAGTGGGGAGGGCATTATATTTTGGAGAGAAAACTCATAATTTGGTATGATGGGGTAGTAGCCCTCTTCTCCTTTCTCTCAGTTTCTGTGTCTGAGTTTGGGAGTCACACAGCATTGAACTGAAAGCCAGGCTTAGCATGGACAGTTTGAGATTCCAGAACGATGTTCCTTGACAATGGAAGGCTGGTGTCCCTCAGAGGTCAGAAAGGCAGGGGATGCCCTGGCCTCATCAAAAAGGCCTCCCACTGGCATTAGATAGACCTAGGGTGGTGTGTGAAGTGCCAGTACATGTGGGAGGTTGAAACAGGAACCGGGGAGGAGACGTCCAGAGAGCCTCAAGGAAGCACAGCTGAGGACAGTCCACACCCACCCTTCCCCAACCACGCCACCCACACATCCCACACCTGGTGAACAGTCACGTGAGATAGAAGAATGGTGATTCCAGATGATGGTGATTGTCAGAACCTTGGAGCTTATGAAATATACTCACCTTCAGGCAGCTCTTCCACATCTCCTGAATCAAAATCTAAGAAAACATGGTTTTGTAAGTGGCTCTGGGGTCCTCCAGTTTAAGTTCCACATCTACCAGAATGGTGGGCTGCAGCCTGTGGAAGAGCACAAAAATATTTAAGATGTGGTCTCTGCCCCAAACATCTCAGAAACACGAACAGAAAAAGACAAAGTACCCCTTCTTGAATTAATTCAAGGCAGTGCAATTATAGCTCTCACTGGGCAAGGTTACTGAGAGCCCAGAGATGCTGGAAGGACTATGGGATCACAGGAGGGGCTGCCCCCACTCAGCCACCCAGTGGCCAAGAGGATTGCAAACTGTGGCATGGAACTGCATCAGGGATTCCAGCCTGGTCTAACAGGGTGTGGGGGTCTCCTGTGTGGGCTGGCAGCCCTCCCAGGGAGAACTCAGTGCTTGGGGGAATAGTGCTTGTTGGGGGGAAGCTGGTACCCAGATATCTGGAGCCTCCCCATGGCTCAGCCCCTGCCTGGGCTATGTGGGAACCCCGTGCAGGGAGGGTAGTAGGAGTGGGCTTTTGAAGGTGTTTTCACAGGGGCCGAAGCAGTGATGTTTGGGAGTCCCACTGGCAAAGTGTCCTGCAGAGTGGAGGAAGCCTGCACTTCTCCCCTGCTGGGGTCCCATGAGAATGCTGGGACCTTGCGGGGCCTATCGGCAGAGCAGTGGGTAAGGGCAGAGGAGGTGGGGATGCCAGACTGTGGATGCAGTTCCCAAAGGAGACTTGGTGGGGGAGAGCCGGTGCCCGGCGGTCATGGCAGGGCCTTTGAGTGGCAACAGGGTGGACTTTGGGGTGGGGGTGGGGCCCACATGAGACCTTACTTGTGAATTCCCCAAAATATTCTTACTGGAAGAATATAACTTTGTAGGGGGCCCCCTGCATGAGCAGGTGGATGCAATGAACTGGAACAATCTGCATTAATACTTTTAAGTGCCCAGGCCTTCTGTGTACTGACAAACTGATGAGGCCCAGGAAAATCAGTGTGCAAGAAAAGACCCAAATATTTTGGGAGGTGAGAGGTGGGGACAGGAGTGATGAGGATGTCGGTGTGGGCTCGTATGTGTGAGGGTGGGAATGTGAGTTGTCACATTCACATGCAGCCTCCACCCAGGGGTCCCTGGAGAAGAGTCTTTGGTTATCTGAGGGTCTGACAGTCTATGTGAAGCAGGAGGTCCTGGGGGAGGGGCAGAGTGGGCGGGGCACCTAATCACATTGCTTATCTGGGGCACGCGGTGTGGCTGGACACCCCCCACCCCGGCCCCCGTGAAGGCAACCACAGACTAGCACCGTCTGAAGAGGAAACCAGGGAAGTCGAGGCCAGGAAGAGAGGGATTTACCTCAGGGGGGCTCCCTGAGAAGGGAGAGCTGACTCTCGCTGTCCTGTGCTTGCCCGCAACACGGGGCTCTTAACGGGATCCTGGGTGCTCCCCTTGGGGTGAGTGTGGGCCCCCTGGTGAGTGCTCCCATGGCCCAGGCTGCACAGCTGGAGGCACCCACGTTCTCCCTCTCCCATTTGGGGAGGGTACGTCCCTATTCTTGCAGGAAGGTCCTGCGTGCCAAGGTAACCACCCACCCAGGAGATAGGAAGCAAACTGGGCTTCGGGCAAAACTTTCAGTGCCATTAATGATTCCATTTCCTCTCCATTCTGCTACTAAGCGAGCAATTGGCAAGCACCCTCACTCACCCGCCACCCCTCAAGTCCTGGCAGAAGCTGGAGGGCTCTGCGTTCCTTGGGGGAGATTATATGACACCACCTAATTTGTTCTGAGCTCCCTGAAAGCTGCAGGGAAGATATTGGAATTGTAGTTTCCTCTGAAATACAAAAATAAAATAAAATAAAAGGTTGTGACAGAGATTTAAATGAGAATAAAATGCCAATTAACTCAGAGGTATTGGAGGAAGATCTGTTTCTCAGAAGAATCCCAGCTCGTGCTCAGTGGAGCTATTTCAATTTCGCCCAAAGCACCGAATGGCCACACCAGGGAAGCAGACCTCAGAACAATCCAGAACTCGGTGCCAGACCCACTACTTATCACTTTAATTGACACTTACTCCATATGATGCTCATATATTCACCGAATGGGCTCAATTTAGTTTGAAATAGGGAATTCTTTCCCCATTGAAATATTTAATGCAGCAGGCTTTAAAGCTAAATTGTTTCAATCCTAGCACTCCATTACTCTTCCAGTTTGCTTTTAAAAATACGAAAGACCCCTGAAACCATGATTTATTTAGAAAATATTTGACTTTTACCGCTTCCATAATTATAAAGCCTATTGATTTATACCTTTTCTTTTGTAGGACCATGGCATCGGCGACACATACACACAAATCCCACCTTTGCTAGCTATTCTGCAATCCTCAAAGTTAGATTTAACAAGCACAGACCCACTGAAAAGAAGTTATCCTCAGAATGAGGGTGTGATCAGTCGACTTTTTAAACAAGCAATGGAGCATGCCTTTCTGCTCGTGCTGTCCGGTCCTCCCAGTGCGCTTATCCGAAAACTGTCGGTGAGAGAGGAAGGCAGCGTCTTTGCTGAGAAGGCTGGGATGCTCCAGACCCTGGCTGAGCACAGGAAAGCAGGTGGGTCTCCCCATGCTGTGTTTATTAGTCCTGACAGACGGAGTGTAAGCTCCTCGTTCACCCCGAGGTGTTACATACTGATACACTGACAGGCAATTATCTTTGGAGATAGTGTTAAAACACAATAATTAATTGGAAGAGCAAGCGAGAGAGTGGTGGCCCCAGGCCGAGGCAGACCAGTATTTCTAAAAATGCTCTGTGAGGCTGGTAATTTAGCCTCAATGGGTCATTTGATTTCCACGCCACCCCCCTCCTGAAACCTTCACAGTGCTTTGTTTTTCAAAAGCATTAGCCGTGAATGTGTCTCAGACGTCATTAAAGCGCAGACCAGCCCCCCATAGCAAACTTTCCAAAATGGTGCCTGGCAATAGAGAGAAATCAGTGCCTTAGCAAAGATGTCTCACACAGCCCTGCTTCTGTGATGGTACATGCTGGCAGAGTGGCTTTGTTTCAAAGCAAGGCTGACACATGTCTGCTTCAATAAAACATTCTCACGTTGGCTGACTGATTTGGTGGGAACAAGAAGTTCACACGCCAAAGCACGGGCTGACCGTCATGACCCTCCCCCCCACCCTGCCCCCACTGCCACCAGCAGGGGAAAGCACATATGGTTGTGTCCTGTTACTAAGAAGCATTGAGAAGTGTGAGCTTTTCTTTTGCTTGTTTTACCATGGTGACATCCACTGACCTATATCTGATATTCTGCATAATATACATGTGTCAGGAGATCACACATTTGATTGAAAAGGGGAAAGGAAGAGAAGGATGGAAGAAGCATTTAATAGTTTAGCAAAAAACCTGAGTGCATGATAGAGGATTTTTTGGTTGCAAGGGGCCAGAAACCAACTGGATTTAAATTAAAAGCAGAAAGGGGAATATTTATTTTTTGGACCCAGAGATGTCTAACAGAAGCCAAAGGAAAGCAGGCTTCCTGACCTTGGAACAGGCCAGGACAAGAAGCCATTTGGACTCTCCCTCCATTTCGCATCCTGAATAAGGCATTCATTTTCCTCTTAACTGCTTCAACTGCTTCAACTGTGCCTCTTGATTGAAGTTTCAGACACATGAAGAGTGTCTGACTCATGCCTTCTCTTGGATAAAATTTCTGAATCCTTGATCCTTCTGCCTTGTCAGGTACCCACCTCCTGTTCAAGTGAGCTCATCCCCCAAAATCATGACAGACACCAGAGGGTCCAGTGATTCATGGGTAAGATTATATGACACCACCAAATTTGCTGCAGAGAAGGTATTGGAATTGGAATTTCCTCTGAAATAAAAGTAAAATAAAATGGAAGATTGCAACTTCCTCTAGAGGGATAAGTCACTTTGAACAAAATGGTTATGTGTGTTGTGGAGGCAGTTAGGAGTTCAATGTGAACAGGGAAGATAACCAAATGATTTATACTACAAAGACATATAGAGAAAATACTGGGTAGATTTTAAAACAGGAAGATTTTAGTACGAACTGTGGTGAGTTAATTGGAGAAAGTAGCTTAAAGAGCAGTAGTCAGAATTTAGCTGTTGTATGCACCCTGCCTTGGACATTCTAGCCTCTTTCTTCCCTGTCCAGGAGGGGCATTTTACAGATCTCTAACATCCTGGGTTTCCTGTTCTGTCAAGAGAGCCAGCTGGGACAATCTGCATCACCCTGTGGTTTAAAAGGTTTGGTAGAACTAGACTCGTTTACCTTTCTTTTATTTGCTGTGAAGGAATTATTTAATTTGGGTGTTGTAGAAGACTTAACTCTTTGTGATACAAGTGATAGAAACCCAAATTAGGATGGCTTAAACAAACAAAAAGGAATGGGCCATTGCACGTGGCAGCTGGGAAGTCCCTTGGTTAGTCAGAGCAGGTGCGGCTATGTCCTGGCAGTCTTGATAAAGGCTCTCTCTTACCCTCCTCCTTCTCTCAATTGATTCCCCTATGGTTTGCTCCATTTACTGCTACTGAGATGCATTTTTCTCCCTGTAGTCAAGAAAGATGACCGCCAGCAGCCCCAACCTCATGTCCTCCTGGCACCAAGATGTAGGCAATAGGCATGTCCTTCCAGCTCCAGCAAAGTCCTGGCAAGACTGACTGGCCCCGCTTGGGTCATGTGTACATCCCGGAGCCAATCACTGCACCCAGGGCTGGCCTGGGTCCTGTGTCTATCCCCACGGAGTGGGAGGGCTCAGGGCACCATAACTGAGCACCTCCCGGACTACATGGTGTCAGAAAGGGGTGGTGCCCTTAGAAGAAGAGCTGAGCGCACACAAACCATACCCTATCCTCTTGGGTATTCATTGTGTGTATCAGTGTCAAACACTGACCAGGACATATAGAGGGCCAAGAAATTGGAAATCCACAAATTCATCCAGAAATGTTTCCAGGGCTCATGGTCTCTTGGCATCCTATCACAAGATGACAAGAGTTCAGAATCATGTAAGATTACAGAATGGGTCTTCTGATAATCTGTCTCCAAGATTAGAGTGACGTTTTCTTTTATAGGCTATTTCCTCTGATATCTCCCACAAATATTCTCACCCCTTATCATGGGGTCTAGATTGTTATGGTGATGGAAGCGACTAGGGGACTGTGGGGGAAATTGTTTCAAGGGGAAGATATTCTTTCGGTGGTTTGCTTGTTTTTGTTTTTTCTTAACTTTGTATTTTGAGATAAGTGTAGATTCACATGCAGTGTATGAAATAATACAGAGAGACCTGTACACCCATCACCCATTTCCCCCCAGTGTTAACACCTTGCACTACCCATCATAGGGTATCATTACTATGAAATTGACATGGATGTAATCCATGGACCTTATTCAGATGTCACCAATTTTGCCTCCACTCATTTGGAAGGCTGGTTTTTAATCTGTGTACATTTTTCTCAAAAGTTATTTCTTTTAGCTGGGTTGATGCAGGCGCTCATGAGGGGAGCAATAACGTGTCCTAAGTTCTTGCATGCCAGCTGGTCTCTGCCTTCCCTCCATTATTCTGAGATCTGGTAAATCCATTCCTGGAAGGGAGAGTGGAGATGATCTAGATGACTGAACATAAATTGATTATTCATTCTTTCAAAAATACTTATGAAAGCATTGCCTTGTACCAGGCACCATGAGGTGCACAGAGGTTCCTGGAAATATGTGGGATGGTGAAGCCTGAGAATGTCAATTCCTAATTGCAGACCTTGGTATTTATCCAACAGGCATTAGAGAAACATGGGTAGTATTGTGAAAATATGTCGTTGGCAGCAAAGCATAGGGTGGACTGGGAGGGAAAGAGACTGAAGGAAGAGAGACACCCAAAAAATTAAAGCAATAGTTGAGTAACAGATAGCAAAGGACTGAAGCCAAGCTGTAGAAGTCAAGAAAATGGGTCACACTGGGCATTTGCAAGAGTTGTAGAGTGGGCAGGGCTTTGACTTGGTTAGGGGTGTGGTGTGTGTGTTGCCTGAGTGACTTTAGAATGCTGTGTGGGCATTTGAGTGTTAAAGAAGGAGGAGGAGCCAGGGACAAACCCAGGGTGATTAGTGTGATCAGTGGGCTGTGGTATATTAGCAGAGCTGGAGAAGACTAAAGAGGAAGAGGTTTGGGTGGAGGAGAACATGAGCTTCGTTTTTGCTGCCTTT
>JAQZBX010053950.1:0-18762 GCA_029593785.1 Cabassous unicinctus | reverse complement strand
CTGGAGAGCTCTGCTACATTCCCCAAGGGAGCAGCAACCATCCCCAGAGTGCAAAGGCAGTGTCTGGCAAAAGAGGATGGCCCACTGATGGATTCTTGTTATTGAGGACTAGCCTTATGAGTATTTGCTCTTCCAATTGAAACTTAGCCTACTGTTATGGGGTGCCTAAGGGTTACCACCTGAGAGCCTCCTTGTTGCTCAAATGTGGCCTCTCTCTAAGCCAAACTCAGCATTTCAATGCATTACCTTCCCCCCAACATGGGACATGACGCCCGGGGATGAGACTCCCTGGCAACGAGGGATTAATACCAAGTGCCAACTGGCAATATGATCAGAAAAAGACCTTGAATAAAAGGGGGAAAACGTAAAGAGAAATGAGTTCATATGGCTAAGAGACTTCAAAGAGAGTCGGGAGGTCATCCAAGAGGTAATACTTATGCATACCTCAGTATGATCTCATAGAACACCAAAGTGGATATCACCCAACACTGTGGGACCCCTGAGGGCTCTGGTGACACCCAGGTCCTATAGAAGTGGGGATAGCCCCAAAGATTGATGCCTAATTAGTGGGCTTTTCATTGGCATCTGTGTTCCTGAGAGTGACAGAGTTGGACTCAAACAAGTCATCCCTGCACATGGTCCATCAGTCCCTTCTACTCAAACCTATATGTGATGCAGGAGTTTTTAGGTGCACTTCCAGAGACTGAATCCTCTGGCCCACCTATGTGCCAACTGTGCTGGGAATCTCAGTGGAGCTGCAACTCCTACCCTACAGCTCAATGGACTCATCCAAGTATCCTGGCGAGGAGACGTTGATGGGCAACAGCCATCCCAGGGAATGGAGAGGGCTTGCAGCTGAAGGCAAGATAATCCCATACACTATATCCATGGAATATAAGCCCTCTCTCACTTGGAGGTGGAGTGGACATCACCTTCCAAGTCCACTCAGGATGGGGGGAGGTGCTGTGGACTAGAGTGGAATTGGTGGTGTTCTGTTGTAGACATACTGTGATTCAAGCAATGGAAGAAATTGTAACAGTGAGGTGGAGCCGGTGGCCACTATACATTTTTGGGGCAGGAAGAGGAGGGACAGTTGAAATACTCGGGCTTTTTTGGGACTTTGGGGGTTGTCCTGAGTGGCGAAGCAGCGACGAATGTAGGCCTTTTCCCATCAGAATATACCATGCAGAACTGGGTGGGAAAGAGTGTGGTCTGTGATGTGAACTGTAGTCTATGCTCGGTAGCACGTCCCCTGGATGTGTATATCCATTGCGGGTGTAATACCACACGGATGGGGAATGGTTGTGTGGGGTGTTTTTGGGGGTATGGGCGGTGGGGAGCATGGCAATCCCTGTAGTTTCTGAGTAATATTTGGGTAATCTAGGCAACTTTATAAAATGTATATATATATATAACAAATAACATTTATGTAAACAAATGCACATATATGCATATGTATTTATATATCATTTTACAAATAAAAATAAATAAAAAAAATATTTTCTCCCACTGTGTATGTTGCCACTTTAATTTCATGATAATGTCCTTTGACTTTTGTTTGAAGAACCAAAAAGTGTCTTATCAGATCTCAACTGTGAAAATGGTTGGGAGCGGGGTTCACTGGCTGCAATACTCTTAAAACTTTGTGAAAAAAATCTAATCTGGCTTCATATTCTACTAACATTTGTTAAAGTCATGTTCCCCAAAATTTTATATGCCAAGTCATAACATTTTAAAATAAAATACTGTTAATTGGATAAAATTGAAATTTCAGCACAATGAGAAGAATACAAGAGGTATAATATTTAACTTAAAGTTATGTATTTAAATTTTGGACATATGTCATTATTTTACAGGTCCTATGCTTACATAGAACCAGACACATAGCCTTCCTTGATGTCATTCTAAGGTGAGACAATATGAAGCCATTGGAATTTGGGCTTGAGCATCTGGGGACAGAGAATGCTGGAAGGATAGAGAACTCAGCAAAAAAGGGAAGTGGGCAGTATATCCTCTTGAACTAAATTTCAAAAGTTGATTACTCTTGGAAGAAGGTGTGAAAATTTCATTGGTCTTTGATTGGACAGCAATGTAATCACTTGCCGTTTCTTCAGAGTGAGATTTATAAGGGAGTGAAGAAAACTCTGGTGAAGGAAGTCCTCTGCAGATGAAGCAGGCTCTGAAGATCCTGGCATATGGGAGGATTCAGATAAAAGTTTGAGACTCTGAGAGATCTTACTGATGAACGAGCATAATTTCCAAAGGCCAATGAAGAACATTTTCAGTAAGAGTGAATGATTAGATCTTCATATAAATTAATAAAGTTTTTGAGTTTTGTTACTTTTCTATTGATTTTTTTTTATTTGGTTTAAAATTCCTAACCTAATTTGATTTTTCAAAATGTTTTTAATATATTTTGCCTAATAAAATAATCTCTTTTTATATTTTGCTCATTGCTTCATTTCTTTCATTGTGTGCAAAACCATTTTTAAATCCTTGACTCAGAACAATGCCACCTAATTCCCAGCATGTTTTGTCCAGATTTTTCTGTTGCCTTTTTCAGTAGCTGTTGATCTGTACTTTCTCACATCAATGTTCTTTGGCTGCTATGCTGCCATTTGCCATTCCTGCACTGTGCAATTATTATGGAATCATGCACAATTTACTGATGGCATTTGAGCCTTGCTTTAGGCTGCCTTGATGTCACTCATACATACAGTCAGCATCTTTTCTTTATCTTATTGCAGTTTTTATAAAATTCAAAAATTGCTCATTGATTTTACCCAGTTATTATTATTGCAAGCTATTCCTTTTAACTTCAGAAACTATGCTTTTTCTCATTATTGTAGAAATGAATTTCTGATGCTTTGTCTGCATTATAATTCAATTAATCTATAGAATTTCCAATATCAAAAAATTCCCTCCAAAAAATTGACAAATCTATTCTATTTGCCTCCCACACATAGGCGTTGTTGCACTCTTCCTCCCAACTGCTTCCATTGTTTACCAAAAAATCATTTTAGGGCCTGAAGTATTCCCTGATTTCATTTAATCTGATTTCTGTATTGTTTTGTCTCTTCACTTAATCCTATCATATATAGCTTGAGAGAAAGGCCAGGAAGAAAAGTTTGGCAAAATCATGATTAAGAAGCTCTTTACCAAAGAAAATATTCTTATATTTACAAGAAGAGAGGTATTTTCCTCTTATTATTTGTGGAAGTATAAGGTTAACCTAAACTGGTCAGTTGTAACACTGTTCTTTTCTACATGTTTACCTGGAAATATGGTGCTGATCCTCGGTTAATCTGGAATGAAATATCTTAAATGGTTAGTAATGAAACCATGTATGGGTCTGAGACATTAGAGCATCTGAGTTTTATATACATACATTGTATATCCATATATCTTCCTATACACACATATGTGCGTGTATCTGTGTATGTGTGTGTGTGTGTGTGTGTGTATATATATATATATATATATATATATAAATGTATCACTTTAAAAAAATGTCCTGTGTGATTGATAAGCTTGTCCTCTCTGATTGAGAAGTCACTGAAGTTGTACCTGAATATTCCAGACCTCCCTAATGTTGCATTTTTTCTTGATCCTGATGCACTATGCTTTTATTGTAACAAATTTTTCATTGTATTCATTGATAATCTTGATTTTATTACATAACTGACACTGAAACAAGTAAACATTTCCTTCTATTTCAACACTATACTTATAAATGCCATTGGGGAAAAAAAGGAGGGGCACATCTTATTGGAAGACTCACTCAAATCAATAAATATGTGATTCTCCTTCACCTACATAAACTGTTAGACTTACTACTGTCATATTTTTTAATTGTCTCAACATTTAAGAAATATAGTAAAGTATCTTTTTTCCAAAAATTTGACTTCTAATTGCAGATATATTTGCTTACTTTTCTTGAATTTAACTGTGCTTTTAAATTCTTAACAAAAATTTGAAAATAGATACTCTTCATGATTCTCTACTCTCACTGATCACTAAAGGAAATTGGCATATTTCAAATTGTTTTATATGTGGCTTGTCAGTATTCCCTTTTCCCACTGCCCAGCCACAATCTAGCCCAAGGGACTATAGGAGGAAAAAGGTATTACAAACAGACTTGGCAAAATCATTCAGATAACACTACTCACTGGAATATGCATTATCTTTATGATTTTCCTATACTTTTCTAGCTCATGACCTTACCTGAAGTGTAAATGTACCACAAACACATTTTTTTAAGGGAAAAAGACATTAATTTGAATGTACTGTGAAAAATATAATGATTTAAACCTTCTGTATTGGAGGAGATGCTGAGAGACAGAGCATAAAGGGTTAAGCATTCAACAAGCATGCTTGCTGGGAGAGACATGTTAGTAAATGTCTCCAAGGTCTCTGCATATTGCAGACATCAGTAGGAGGAAGCAGAGTAGGATGAACCCACCACTAAGAAGTTACTGTATAAATTCCTAAGAAAAACTATCTAGTAATACAGGAACAGGTAGCGCTCTCACGCACCAAGCTGAGATATTAGATAGACCAAGGCATTTAAGGCTAGAAACAATGTTTATACTTATGCCCCTTGGTAGACTGCCAGAGAAGGCAGTGTTTTGCTGTAGTAAGAGAAACATAGTGGGAGAGCAAGGTTGGGGGGAAGAATTTATGCATTGTTTTAAGCTAAATTAAAGAAAGGATCACAGTGAGCTCTGGGCTGCTGTTTTTGCCTGAGTGAGCTGCAGCCTTCTGCTTCATATGCATCAACTTGTCTGACTCTTCCTTTGCGTCGCACCCATGATAACAACATATAGCGCCCAACGTGGGGCTCAACTAGTGTTTTCTCATCATCTTTTTCTCTCGATCAGTGCTGTGGAACTAAGGACTGTTGTTGCTGGGTCGGACGGTCCTTGAATCTTGTGTGGTGAGTCAAATAATCTTGATAGTCAGGGTAAAGGGAAATCAGTCGACTCAATTTGAGGACTATTCTGAGGTTTTAAAGACCCTGTTGAAGAATACAGGTGTGTCTGTGATGACCCACGAGTTACTAGAACTCTTTTCTCTTATACAAAAACATTGTTATTGATTTTAGCCCCAAGGGCGGAATGTGTTAAATTTGAAACAATGAAAACTAGTAATGAAATCATTGCCGCAAGCTTATCAAAAAGGGGAAACAGTACCTCTTCAAGTATAGTCTTTGTGTAGTCTTATTACTGTTGGTCTTGAACCATTACAGTCAAATGAAAATGAAGACATAAAAATGGATACTGCTATTGTTAAAACTGTAGCAGAACAAGCTAATGATGATTTTAATGAAAATATATATGAAAAAATTAATGAACGGACAAAGACAGATAAACTCATGTTTAATAAACAGAAAAGAAAGAAAAAGGGAGTTTATGAAAATTTTCCAGTGGTCATTAAGCTGTCTGCTTCAAAAGATGATTTATTGTCTTTTGAAACAGTGCCTATTACCACTGAACAAATATTAGAAATAGGTCAATGGGATGCGTTTCCTCACCAAGCTCAATATGATGTTATTGCCACTGTACAAGTCCAATTGTGCTGCCTAGTCACCTGGCGATGAATCTCCACCCCTGGACAGGCTGTACAATCATTTTTAAAAATTGTTCAAGGAAATGCTGAACCCTATGCTGAATTTGTAGCGAGGCTGGCAAATGTGGTTAACAAGACAGTAACTCAATCTGATCTTAAAGAAATGCTTATTCAGATGTTGGCTTTTGCTAATGCTAACAGTGAGTGTAAAAAGGCTTTACATCCCATAAAGGCAAATTGAGGTACTGTACAGGATTATATAAAGGCATGCCAAGACTTTGGGTCCAATACATATAACATGACCTTTTTTACAACTGCTATAATGGGATGTAGTCATATAATTAATAATTTAAGTTGCTTTAAATGTGGAAAACCAGGTCTTATGAAAAAAGATTGCTGAGCCAGAACTGGTGTGAGTGCTCCATCTAGCGGCAATAATAAATGAATACCAACTCATGTGTGTCCAAAAAGCCAGAAAGGGTTACACTGGGCCATTCTGAATATCATAAAAATGCAGTCTCATTAATAAATCGGGAAACTTCCTAATGGGCCTTGCTTGGGGCCCTCAGGCAAACAATATGAGCACTTCCCAACCTAGCTCAAATCTACCTTGTCAGCAACAGAGCAGCTCGCTCCAGCCTGTATCAGAACTTAGAGCAGTTACCAAAAGCAGTAGAGCTGTCTATCCTCCCTCAGCTGAAACTAAGTTTATTACTCCTTCACTAAATATATCAAAAATAAGAACAGGAATTAAAGGGCCTATCCCAAAAATCTGAACTTTAAGCCTAAGTGTACTCCTAAAAAGTAATAATCCAAAATATATATGTTAAATATCTGTGTAAACTGCTAAATTAGAGCTTGACTGTATTTCTGCTGTTTAAGTTGTCTTAGGTGGTTGCTGATTATGAACAAAAGTGTTTCAGAGAACAAGCTTATATATTACAGGTAACACAGATTCCAGAAAAAAATTCTAAAAACAGTAAAATCAAAGATGTGAAATGATGGAGAGCTTGAACACAGCCATACCAAAAAAGTGAAAATTCTGGGTCAAATTAGTAAGCTTTATATTTCTGTTGGTGTGTCATAACTCTTTTTTGTTTGTCTGTTTGTTCAGTGTCAGAGTATATTTTGATACCCCTGCATGGTAATATTAAATTAATAAATGAAAATTCTTACAAGAGCTCTACTAAAATTTGGTAAATTTGTTTAAGAGGATGGGTTCTGTGAAGGTAAAATTTGTCTTGAGATAAATTCACTATTGTCTATGTGGTTAAGAATAGTTAGAGAGTTTAAGGAAGCACAGTTTAAATGAAAATATTTAAATGGCTAATTCCAAAAAATCATTATTAAACAGAAAACCAACTTAATAATAATAATAAAAGTAACTTCATAACAGAAAAACCTGTCAGCAGCCATCCTCCCCTGCCAACTTGCCTCTAAAGGCATGTTTGTCGTGTTATATGCTACTAAGTATTTAAAATGAAGAAAAGTTATATTTGCATGCAACCAATTTAAATTATCATTCTAACAAGTTTGTTTAATGTTGATGGTAATTGGACATTGTCAGAAGTTTGCTTGAAAACGGTTTCCAAAATCATTGTAGTACCTTAAGTATAGAAGGTATATAGAATGTGTTTTTATTCTTAAGGAAAAAGACAATAATTTTGTCCTAAAAAAAATGATCGGTTATTAAGAAAGAGTAAAATGCAGGACAAAAGCTAAAGGAATACAGAAAGTGCAGAAGGTGTGTGGAAAAGGAATTTTTGTGTTCAAAGCTAAGTAAAATTTAAGCAGTCTATCTATAAAATTTAAAAGCTTTCATGTCAAACAATATAAAAATATAAAGTTAAAGTTTTATTCTTTCTCAAAGTTTCTCAAGTCAGTAGTCTGTTTTAGCAAAAGTTTACAAACTGTTTCTCCTAAATAATTAGTTTGCAATAAAGAAAGTCTGTTTTATCAAAATAGCTTCTTGTACTTTAACCTTATCGTTTCCATGGAGAAACAGGTCTTATCACTTTTAAAAAGAACACAACGTTCAAACCTGCTTTCTTGGAGTCAAATTCTAAAGAGTAGCTTTTGTTTCAAACTGTCACAAGTAACTTGGTCTTTTAAAGTTCATGTGATATAAGTTGAATGAAGTATTTAAAACTGTTGTATAATTAAAAGAAATTTTCAAATTTTATAATAATTAAAGCTATATGAATAAAAAGTTCATATGAATACTTTAAGAGTGTATAAAATTCCTGAAAATATAATAATGTTTCAATATTATTTTAAATAAAATATAATGTTATTGATCATAATTTTTAGTTATAAGTACAAAAAGAAAGCAGCCATTAAAGGCTGCCGAAGTAGTGCATAACAGTAAATTATAGTAAAATAAAATAACACACCTGCAGAATTCAGTGGTCCCAAATATTGCTGGTTTGTTACAAAGGTTTAATATCCAGTTATGTCACTATCACTTTGTTTTAAAACTTGCTAAGTCTTTCTTTGTTTTTTTCTTGGATGGGTCAAGCCAGCCCACATTCCCCTTTTTGTAAAGCAGCTAACAATACATCAAGTTTATATTCAATACTGTGAGCAACAGCCCCAATTCTAAGTATGATATTAACAACAGAATCAATGCCAGTATTAAAATTACAAGTTAATGTATTACCCACAGCCCAAGTAGGAAATACTAATTTGTTTTAACCTATGCCTCAAACTATACAAAGTAAAGAAATTAAGGTCATTGCTACTAAGAATCTTAAACACTTAAAAAATAAAAATTTATTCATTGGATGCCTGTTGTTATATAATCTACTGTAGTTATGAACAATGTATAATATACTTAAATACTAATCAATATTTTAGTACAATACATTGCATACTTAAGTAATTTAATAACTTGTATTTTACAGGTAAATGTGTTTTATTAAATGTATATGTAAATCTCTTGTTTTAAGTTTCAACAGTCCTGAAACCAAATGTATTAAAAAACAAGTTTGGTAAGTATTGTTCAAGCCTAAAAGTAAAGCATCATACAAAAAACTTTGTTAATCAACAAACCAATGCCTTACTAGTTAACACTTTTCATATTTCAGGAAGCATATTGGAAATTAAAATAGGAAGCACATCAAAGATGTTTTGTAACAAATTAAAAAAGATAAAGTGCTTTTCAATGGGTGTTGTTTTCCTCCCTGGGGGAGCTGGCCACTCTCCCCAGGACTGATGCATAAACCTTAAAATGTACAGCCCAAGCAGTGTTGTGTTCCTACCTGAGGAGGCTGGCCCCCTCCTCAGGAATTAGCAAAATACTCCCAAGTTGGCATCTATAGTACCAAATTTGTTAATTCTAAACACAGTCAACCAAAACTCTAGTGTCAGCTGCTACTTCAACAATTCAACACTTCCAGGCTAAAAGCTAAATATTGGTAAGTATATAGATGAAACTGCTCTATTTATCTATCATTCTGTAACATTGTTCAATATTAACTTAATCTTTAAATTAGATATGCTATTTATGTTTCTCACCCTAATTGTCAGTATAAGCTTATTAAACTAAATATATATATTAACATTTATTTTATACCTATCCAATACTCTAGCGAACAATAAGCCAAATATATCAGTGTATCAGACAATTAGTTTAGTGGAAGAATAAAGATAATAATCAATGGGAGAAGGCAAAAGTTAAGTAGGATATGGGGTCGAGGTTTTGCTCTTATCATTATAGATAAAGGAGACCCACTTTGAGTTCCATCCATATTTCTGAAACCTAAACATGAACAATCCGAAGAAGGTGACACAAAAAACAGAAAAGATGGAAACTTCTAAAAGGCAGAATGTCACACTAAATACAGTTATTCTTTGCTATGCTTACCTTGACAACCACAGCAGTAAGTAGTGCACCTTCACATAATTATATATATTGGGCTTATATTACTAATTCATCTCTTTTAGAATTGTTGACTTGGGGGAACAAATCCTACCCTATTTATATTAATCAGTCTTTTCATTTTCCTGGGCCTGCTGATTCTCACCTTCCTCTAAAAGCCTAAGGAGGAAGGAAAATTGATTAATAATTACTCTACAGCAGTGGAAGGCATGCCCATATGTTTTGGAGAAGAAGATCTTTGTTTGAAAATGCATTATCAATTATGGTTAAGTATTGGAAAAAATGGTACCTGTAATCACCATTCCAAATATGCACTTGCCGCACAAGGATTTAACAGCAATATTTCTCAGAATAAAATTCCTATTCCTGTGGGGATTCCCATGTGCCAGATTCCTTATGTGTACACTAACAGTCCTGTATTTCCATGGACTGTATGTCATGGCTCAAACCCATGAAATGATTGCAATCCTGTGGGCTCTGCTCATGAAAAAGGCTGGCCGTTTGATTTGAAATGGTGTAAGGGGAACCAAAAAATAAGTACACATGCAAATAATTCTATTATCTGGCATGGGGGAGGCTTTACACTGCCTAATGCTTTCAGAGTGGGTCATCACACTCAGCCACATCTGTGGAAATTAGCCTTGGCTTTCTGCACTGTTAGTTCTTGGTGGGGCCGCATTTCTAATATAAGTACTAATTATACTTTCACCCTTACTCATAATAATACTGAATGGGTTAGGGCTTGTGTGCGCCTTCCTTATGTTCTGTTGTTGGGTAATTTTGTTTGAAACTATAGTAATGGGGCAATAGAATGTCTAAAAAAATGCTCTTTATATACTTGTATTAACAATTCTATTAGTTTCCCAAATACCTCTAGTCTTTACATCTTAAAAGCAATAATTGGAGTGTGGCTGCTGGTACAGATGAATCAAGAATGGCAAGAAATCCCAGTTATGGGGATATTGACTTCTATCTCCAAAAGATTGTTGAAAAGGGCAAGAAGATTTGTTGGAATGCTAATACCTGTAATTATGGGTATTATACCCATAACAGCAACAGCGGCTACTGCAGGTATAGCCCTTCAACAAGGAGTTCAGACTGCTGACTTTGTGCAAACATGGCAACAAAATTCAGAACAGTTATGGAGAACTCAAAGACAAATAGATTCAGAAATACATGAGGAAATAGTGGATCTAAGACAAACTGTTATTTTGTTAAGAGATCAGATTCAAGCTATGAAATTACAAATGAAAATGAAATGTAATTAGAATCCAACATCTTATTGTATTACTCCTGTGCTTTACAATGCAACTGAGTTTCCTTGGGACTCGGTGAAAAAACATCTTCTGAAATATAATAATTTAACTAAGGAAATTCTATGCTTGCAACAGAAAATACATCAAACATTTGAAAACCAATTGCAAGTTATGACTGGTGAACATATTTTGAAAGCATTGATAAGTGGTTTAAAAGAGTTGCATCCTACACAATGGTTACATGGTTTACCAAGATCCCTTATGTTCATATGTATATTTGCATTAATATTGTGTTTTCAATATTGTTTGATCTGCAGAAGATTGTGACAACTTAACCAATTAAGACATCAACAATCTGCTACTACGCACATTATGCTATTACAATTAAAAAATAAGGGGGGAATGAAGGAAGAAACAAGGAGCCAGATAAACTTAGATTGTACCCAAAAATGGGAGCATTTTCTTGGAGTTAAGCACAGTTGAGCGTATGTGGCGTAGTAATTACTGTTACTGTTACTGTTACCTCTAGTCCAACTCTCTGTCTTCAAAATTTGATTTTTAGTAAGTGGTCCCACTCAATTGTGGGTCCATCCAGGATCTTGAGAGTGTGTAGAGACCCTCAAACCCCTTCTCCAACTGGCAGGACGTCCTGCCAAAGATTTATGGTGGCCTTCGGGGCGGGAAAAGTTGGGATTCTCTCCCCATTACCAGACCTGAAGGAAGCAGAGACTAAGTATAGTATGAGGCATCTCAGACAAGAGACGTTGAGCTAGTGCAAGCAAAATACATTGAGTCTGTGTGATTGAGTATCACGCAAAATCCTGTTGAGCCTGCGAGATGAGTCTTCGAGACTAAATATAGCACAAGACATCTCAGACAAGATACGTTGAGCCAGTGCAAGCAAGATACTGTGAGTCAGCGAGATTGAGTAGCTGCACAAAAAAGTCTTGGGCAAGATACTGGGCCTAAAGTAGGGACAAGAGGCTAACAACACCTGAAATAAGTTTTAAAAAGGAAATTGAAAAATCTATTGGAAACCCTCACTGGTTTGTTTGACCAATTTAATCAATTTCTCACCCCCAAAGTTTATACTTGGATCAAATTAATGTCCATTTTACATAATTTCTTCTCTAGTAACTTCAGTGTGGTGATCATTGGTGCTTTGCTACTCTTAACTGAAAAAGGAGGCATTTGTGTAGCGCTGCTGTTCTGCATTAACAGGACTCATAAGACCAGCCATGCCAACAACTGGATTCTGTTTAAAACCCTTGACTCTAGAACCCCTGTCCATGGCAGCTTGGCTGGTAACCAGAGACGGGTAAGACCTTCAGAGGAGGGCAACCTAAGACAGGCACAGTCACCCTGGACAAAAAACAAAAAGGGGGGAGATGTTTGAGAAGATGCTGAGAGTCAGAGCATAAAGGGTTAAGCATTCGACAAGCATGAATGCTGGGAGAGACACATTAGTAAATGTCTCCAAGGTCTCTGCATACTGCAGACATCTGTAGGAAGAAGCAGAGAGGGATGAACCCACCACTAAGAAGTTACTGTATAAATTCCTAAGAAAAACTATCTAGTAATACAGGAACAGGTAGCACTCTCACGCACCAAGCTGAGATATTAGATAGACCAAGGCATTTAGGGCTAGAAACAATGTTTATACTTATGCCCCTTGGTAGACTGCCAGAGAAGGCAGTGTTTTGCTGTAGTGAGAGAAACATAGTGGGAGAGCAAGGTTAGGGGGGAAGAATTTATGCATTGTTTTAAGCTAAATAAAAGAAAGGGTCACAGTGAGCTCTGAACTGCTGTTTTTGCCTGAGTGAACTGCAGCCCTCTGCTTCATATGCATCAACTTGTCTGACTGTTCCTTTGCATTGCACCCATGACAACAACACTTCTGTTTGCTCTTCCTTTTCTATTTTTTCAAACATTTATTTTTTAGAAATTATTGGCCTCAGTTTTGGAGGATGTTATGTTATATTTTTAACCACAATTATCTATCATGCAAACTAATGTTTTAGAAAAGAAATATCAAATATAAAATAGCAAAGCCTAAAAATGATAAGGTTTAAAATTAATTATTAATCACTAATTTATTTTGAATGTTTACATTATCTTTGTATACAATTTTATAATTATATGTACAAATACTTACTGATCTTGTTTGAAACTATAGTTTACTAATGACTGAATATAGTTTGTTTATACATTCTAATAACTCTAACCTTTCCTCTCTTTACCAATTAGATGCTTTTTGTTCCTGTGTACTACACAGAAATTAATATTGTCCTTTACGTCGGTTAATTTTTAAAAGTTGAATCACCGTTGTGGAACCTCTGTGACCTCTCTAACTAAAGATGGAATAAAGGTTGAGTTAGGTTTCAGTATTCAGATATAAGTTTCCCATTGGTTTCAGCTCAATTTCTAAGGATTCAAATGATAATATCTTTCTGATTCACTATTATTTATGCCCCTAACATCTGTGTGATAGGTGATCATCGATTCACAGTGAACGTTACTTATACCCCTAACATTTGTGTGATGGATGATCATGGATTCACAGGGTTAATCAGCATGAAAAGTTGAATAAATAGTAGCAACAGTAATATACAAAAGGCAGGACATTGTGATTTTGACTTAGTATCTGAGTAATAATTTTCCAATGTAGATATGGGATCTGGATTTAACATGAAGGAGAATATCATTTATTCATGATATCTTGAAATTCTGTCACTTAAAAAAATATAAACCTATATGTATTGGAAGAGGAAAGTAAATTCTGAATAGTTAGATAACTTCATTTACAAAGAAATACCTGAGAACTTAAAAAAAAATCTACCAAATAGGAAAATATTTTGAGAGCAATTAAGATAAATTAACTAGTAAATAATGATAATAGCAAAATAATTCATGTCAGACTACATTATAATTCTAAGTTTCCAGAAATATTTGGTGAATAGCATTAAAACATCATAATATGATTCAAGTTTGTGGTTATTTCCAGTAATTTAGTTACTTAAAAGGCATGGGTAAATAAGAAAAATGTCATAATTGGGAGAACTTAATTTTATTTCATATGATGTTAATACTCAGCCTTGAACTTACCTTCGGCTAAATACTGATTTCAACATGGACAACATCCATAAATAATTCTAAATATTGTAAAATATTTATCTCTGAAGTTTTGACATCTTGGTATAGTGTAAATTTTTCTTTAAAATTTTTATTTTTTCCACCTCAGAATCATTTTCATATTTGAAAATGAATAAATTGCCCAATTATAATTTCACTATATACAAAAGGAATGAGCAGTAATATGAATTAGACAAATATGTTGAATAAAAATGAATTAAACCATGCTTTAAACAACTATTGGGATAATATTCAGAGTGAACATTTTGGTCAACTTTTTCTGAAAAACAAAATGGAAAATATTTTAGTAAGTTTAATAAAATTTATATTTTATCTCAATGTTTTATTAATTCATATTTACTTCATCTCAATTACACACGATATTCCTGACATCTGATTTTATCTTTTTGATTTATTATTTTATATTTTGTCTCTTCTCTTAATGGATCATAAAGAATATCCCATTAATTATTTTTGTTAATATTTCTCTTAATATATATTTAGATTTGTTAACATACAAGCAAACAAAAACAGATTTCTCAAAATACAAGAAGTCTATATAATGCAGTTTGTGTAACTGAAACGTAAAGGACTATGTGCCATATGTTTAAAATTCATTTAAAAAATGAGAAAAAAATTAATGAGCAAATTTGATGATAATTAATGACATATATCTGAATAAGAAATCAATAGAACTTGTATAAATTGAAGCAGATTATTGCTTAAAATAAAGAGTAAGTGAAAATGAAAATATAAGATAAAATAGTAAATAAAGTGAAAAAGGTAGGCTTGATGGGAAGCATGTATAGCTTAGTGGTTGAGTGTGTGCTTCGCAAGTACAAGGTCCTGGATTCAATCCACACATCCCCCAACCCCCCAAAAAAAGGAAAGGTAGACTTTAGAATTATCCTGAACCATGCACAGAGAAGGAAATGAAATTTCTTGGAGACATAGCATGTGCATACACATACAAACACACAAAATACAAAATACATGAAGTTAATGATTATGGAGAATGAAAAGAAAAGAAGGAAATAAAAGAGAAGGAAAGGTGTTTTTTATTGCTAATGGCTGACATCTTCCTTAAAACTGTAAAACATATGAATTTATGTGTTCAGAAAATGATCTTACTGTTCTTTGCTTCTGGTTGGATTTGGACAAGAAGGAGTGTTTCAGGAAATCAAACAGAGGAAGAAAATTGTTTTTGAAAGTGTTTATTCTCACTTCTCTTTTCGTGGATATTGCTGAGGCTGATTACATTCTGTAACTGATGCTTACAGCTTCTGCCAGGCAGCCCTTCCATCTCGTTTACTCCCATTCTCTCTCTTCTTTTGCCTTAAACCATTCCTTCCACTCAACATTCTAAATTGCTGGATATTCTACAAAATAAATGACATATATATAATCCAAAATGAAGAACATAGAAACACAAAGTCTTTTCCAGATTAAAAGGATATATGCTTTGAAAGATCATGTAATTGATATTAGAATATAGATTAAGACATAGACATAGATCAAGGTGATGTAATGATAGAAAAAAATGTTATTTGGAAGTAGGAGAACATTTACATAAAGGATGAAGATTATATAATTCTACTAAGAAATAGCATTTGTTTTGTTATTCTTTGCTGTTTTTATCTATTGCTTCTAGTTTTTATGTTATACAGGTGTAGGTTATAGTTCAATTTTTTTAAATTTTACTGCTTTCCTGTAATACTTACACATTCTTACACAGTGTGACATTGAATAATATGGAAGTCCTTCCATCCATTTTGTGATATCTGTTTTTAATTGTTTTCTGTTATCAGCCTCATTCACTCTAAATTTTGGAGTGGAATGGTGCTATAATTTCGGGAAAGTTTGCCTCATTTCTGAAATCTTGAAAATAGAGCAACAATTTTACCATTGCCATTTGGTTCAAAAACTTGACTGATATTTTTCTATCATCTTTATTCAGGATTCAGAGTAGGTGCACTCCACCTCAAATCCACTGCCTGTAAATAACAGTCTTCTGTATTTTATTCATTACAAATTATGTAAATAATATGGATGTTCAGAGAGCTAATATGACACAATACTATTTTTATTACCATGTCTAGATGCACAAGTCTGTATTTTAATTTATTATAATATTAAGAATTCATGTACATTAGACAAGAAAAATACAATGATAATGAAGCAAAACATAATTTTGATTATAATGACATTTAAAACATTCATCTCTTCTTCCCCCAAAACAATGAAATGAGGGTGAAATTAAACAGTTAAAACAATTCAATGAGATTGAATTTGCCACAGAGGAAAAAATTAAAAAAGGAGAAGAGAAGCCAGTACAGAGGAGAAATATCAGGTACTTTGTATAAGAGAATACATACAAAAAAATAATTAAAAGTCCACATTTGCTCTCTTCCTCAGTAGTGGAAATACTACTCTTTTCCTGACAGTAGTCAAATGTAGAGGTTGTAGACGTTGAAGCATCAACTTGGAGAGAAAAGGCACTGTAAGGAAGGAAGTGGATATAAGAGATAAACTATTAAAAGTGTATTCAGTGAATACAGGTATTATATATATGACTTATTGTAAGACTCCTTGCAATAAGGAGTCTTATTCTCTGAAATAATACAAGGGATTATCACCCTGGGATTATCTTGCCTTCAGCAGCAAGCCCTCTCCATTCACTGGGATGGCTGTTGCCCATCATCCCTTACATCCCTGATCAATGAAGTTCAGTTGTTCACAAGTGCAGCTGATACAAATTACACTTGCATTAAACTTCTTCTTAAGACCTTACCTCCTAGAGTCACCGTGTGCTTGTGAAAGTCTTTAATTTAAAGACAGAGACCAAAAAAATTATTATTGAAAGAACAAAGAAACCCAGAGGAAATAAGCTTTCCAGATCATAGAAGACAAAACTGAAAGCCCAAAGTAAAAGAACTCATAAGAAAACATAAAAAAAGGGAAGCCTTCCAATGAGTAATGGTAAACATGTATCTCAGGGAACTCTTATTATGTGAAAACTCTATATCAGAAATAAATTTGTGCCATAGAAATGTTGGAAGATGATGTGGGCACATTGATAAAGTTTAAACCACATAATAGAGAAATTGAAAACTGAAGAAAAATGTTTGAAAAATAATATCATTGAAGGGAATCTAGTTAATAAAATTACAGAAAGAAGAGAGAGATATGAAAGGGAGGAAAATTATTAAAGTAAAATAAAATAAATTTATTTTTTTATTTTATTTTATTTTTTTGTAAAATGATATATAAATACATATGCAAAAATGTTATTTCTTATATATATATATATATATATATACATACATATATATATTTTAAAGGTGCCTAGATTACCTAAATATTACTCAGAAATTACAGGGATTCCCATGTTCCCAACCACCCACACATCCAACAACATCCCACACCACCATTCCTCATCCATGTGGTAAAACACCCGCAATGGACATACACATCCTGGGGCCTTGCCACCGAGCATAGACCACAGTTCACAGCACAGACCACACTCTCTCCCATACAGTTCTGCATGGTATATTCTCATGGAAAATGGTGTACATCCGTCGCCGCTTCGCAACTCAAGACAACACCCAAAGTCCGAAAAAAGCCCGAGTATTTCAACTGTCCCTCCTCTTCCTGCCCCAAAAATGTCCAGTGGCCACCGGCTCCACCACACTGCTACAATTTGTTCCATTGCTTGAATCACAATATGTCTACAACAGAACACCACCAATTCCACTCTACTCCACAGCTCCTCCCCCAATCCTGAGGGGACTTCGAAGGTGATGTCCACTCCATTTCCAAGTGGATTATCTTGCCTTCAGCTGCAGGCCCTCTCCATTCCCTGGGATGGCTGTTGCCCATCGTCGTCTCCTCGCCAGGTTACTTGGATGATTCCATTGAGCTGTAGGGTAGGAGTTGCAGCTCCACTGAGATTCCAGGCACAGTTGGCAAGTAGGTGGGCCAGAGGATACAGTCTCTAGGAATACACCTAAAAACTCCTGCATCACATATAGGTTTGAGTAGAAGGGACTGATGGACCATGTGCAGGGATGACTTGTTTGAGTCCAACTCTGTGACTCTCAGGAACACAGATGCCAATGAAGAGCCCACTAATTAGGCATCATTCTCTGGGGCTATCCCCACTTGTATAGGACCTGGGTGTCACCAGAGCCCTTATGGGTCCCTCAGTGTGGGGTGATATCCACTTAGGTGTTCTATGAGATCCTGCTGAGGCATGCATAAGTATTACCTCTGGGATGACCTCCCAACTCTCTTTGAAGTCTCTTAGCCATGTGAACTCATTTCTCTTTACCTTTTCCCCCTTTTATTCAAGGTCTTTTTCTGAACATGTTGCCAGTTGGCACTTGGTATAAATCCCTCGTTGCCAGGGAGGCTCATCCCCGGGAGTCATGTCCCACGTTGGGGGGAAGGTAATGCATTGAAATGCTGAGTTTGGCTTAGAGAGAGGCCACATTTGAGCAACAAGGAGGCTCTCAGGTGGTAACCCTTAGGCACCCCATAACAGTAGGCTGAGTTTCAATTAGAAGAGCAAATACTCATAAGGCTTGTCCTCAATAACAAGAACCAATCAGTGGGCCATCCTCTTTTGCCAGACACTGCCTCTGCACTCTGGGGACGGTTGCTGCTCCCTTGGGGAATGTAGCAGAGCTCTCCAGGGTAGGAATTCAGATTTGCTCATTGAGTAAATGTCTACCCACCGTGAACATGCCCCATCCCTCGATCATTTGAACAATTTTATATATCTTTCATGTATATTCAGATGGACTTGCTCCCATGAATCCCCCAGCCCCGACACCCCCCAATGATGCTCTGCAGACCCCCTTGTAAACTTTTTGTGATCCAATCCTTCCTTGAATATGAATCCAATATAATAACAAAATACAATTA
>JAQZBX010053949.1:0-18764 GCA_029593785.1 Cabassous unicinctus | reverse complement strand
TATGTTCTTTAAGTATTTATATGAAACTTTTACTCTTGCAACTTTAATTACAGAGGGCTAAAGAATCCCTTTTAATTTTATAACAATTTTAAACACTTTTGATTCAAATTATAACACATTAAATAAACTCAACTATTTCATTAGTTTATTTTTTAAGGTGAGAGGATATATCTTTTGTAATAATTTAAAATAAAGTGCTACTTTCAGGATTTGACATCAAGAAAGCAGGTTTGAACACTAGATTTCTTTAAAAGTGATAAAACTTGTTTGTCCAAGGAAATGATAAGGTTAAAGTGCAAGAAGCTATTTTGATAAAACAGACTTTCTTTTTTTATACTGGTAATTCAGGGAAAAACTCTTTAAAAATTTTATTAAAACAGACTAATGTCTTGAGAAACTTCAAGAAAAAACAAAATTTTAATTTTGCATTATTATACTATTTGATATTAAAACTTTTAAATTTTGGAGATAGACTTTTCAAATATTACTTAATTTTGCCCGCAAAAATTCATTTTCTGTGCAATTTCTGCACTTCTTATATTCATTCAGGTTTTATCCCACATTTTACTCTTTTTTAATAACCAGTCATTTTATCCTAGGCAAAATTACTTTCTTTTCCTTAATAATAAAAATGTATTCTAAATATCTTACATACATAAATTACCAAAATGATTTTCGAAACTGTTTCTAAGCAAACCTCTTACAATATACAATTATTAACACTAAACAAACTTGTTAGAATACTTCAAGTTGGTTATAAATATTTTTATTATTTCAAATTATCTATATTTATTTATTAATATAAGTGCTATTTAATTTTTGGCCATTTGAATAGAGCTCTTTTAATAACTTTTATTTATCAATTTAATATTACCATCCAGAAGTATCAAAATACACACTGGCACTGAACAAACAGACAAACACAAAATGAGATATAGCACATCAATAGAAATATACATCTTTGATTTTACTGCTTTTGAGGATTTTTGTGGAAACTGTGTTGTTAAGTTTTTGTACTCTTCCAGGAGTTTAATTTTATTAGCCCCCATCATTCCACAACCACATTATCATATATGCACTAGTGGATTTGCAGAGTTGCTGACAGAATGTTTTCTTTACCTTAGTTAACTCTTTGGCAGAATGCTTTCTTACAAGCATAATTACACTGACAAGGGCCTTATTTAGCACTTCTGTCTGTGTGGGACATTGTATTTGTGATTTAACTTTCCCTCACACAGGTGGTTCAACATGATTTTCCTCTGTTACTTGAGAGGGGCTTGAAAAGGTGTTTCTTCCTTTTTTGGGGGGATACAGATTTTTAGCTGGGAGCTCCTCTGAGTGAACCATGGGTTAAGATGTATATAGTCCATTTCCATGAAGATTTAGAAAATTTTCCCTCACAGAATCTAGATATGTAGACAGCCATCCTGAGTGGGCATTGTTGTTCCCTTACCTTGTGATGATGAATTATCTGGATAAATTTCATCCCTTTGATGTGCCGATTGTGCTGCCTATCTGTTGTGTCACATCAGGGTCACCACTTGCAGGAATCTCTCCTGCAAAGTCTTGCAGGGTTCTGTCCAGCATAGCCAGTGATGGTGCAAAGAATTACTTTGAACACTGAGGTTGAGAGATGTGAGGGGGAGAACAGCTAAAGAAGCTATCCTCCTTTGCTGGCTCCTATTACTGTTTTTATTTTCTTTTCACAAAGCACAAGGTTAGTGTGTATGTGGAGGGGCTCAGAAAGTTTTGGGCTGTGAAGGAGATAATGGAGAGACAGAAAGCTCTAAGTAATGGTGTAAAGTAAGAATGTCCCTACGGTTTTCAGCAGGAACTGATAGTGCTGACTTCCCTGCATGGGCTGCAGTGCAGGCCTCTAAACTGTTTCTTAGAAGTAAAGATCAGAAGAATCCCACAATAAACTTTAGACCTAAACCAAGAGAAATGACAGAAAAAATAGATAAATGGTATCTACTCAAAATTGAAACTGTTGTGCTTCAAAGGAGTCAAGAAAGTGTAAAGTCAACCTACTCAATGGGAGCAAGTCTTTGGGAACCACTTATCTGACAAAGGTGTATTATCCAACATATATAAAGAAATATTAAATTTGAATAATAAAAAGACAAACACCCCATTTTAAAAAATGTGTAAGGGAGTTGAATAGACACTTTTCCAAAGAAGAAATAAAAATGGCTGAAAAGCACATGGAAAGATGCTCAATATCTGCAGCTATCAGGGAAATGCAAATAAAAACTACAATGAAATAACATCTTACACCTATTAGACTGCCTGCTATTTAAAAAACAGAAATCTGTAAGTGTTGAAGAGGATGTGGAAGAACAGGAACATTCCTCCAATTTTGATTGAAGGTAGAATGGTGCAGCCACTGTGGATTTGGAAGTTCCTCAGAAAGCTAAGTATAGAATTGTCATATGAATACACTCAATTGTAGGAAAATACCTCTAGCAGTTTGGCATAGTTTATGAATTCCAAAATAGATATTGGATTATGTTTGTAAACTGGTCTGTTCCTCTGGGCATATTAGATTGTATTACATTCAGAGGTTTCACTTTTACTTGATTAAATTAAGATTGGGGTTTTGATTTGGCCATGTCAGTAGGGACTGACAGAGAAAATAACACTGCAGAGGAGAGAGTTAGAGTTTTTGATGCTGGAGTCCATGGAAGTAAATACACAGGACAAGAGCACAGAGGAATAGAGATGGCTCCATAGACATGGCAGAGGCCCCAAAAAGAGAGAAAGCCTGATAGCCAACAGCTGTAGCAGAACCTGGAGAGAAACAAGGACCTGGAAAGAGAAGAGACTTATCCCAGCCTGCAGCTGAGATTGGAGAATCTGGGACCACAGAGCCTTAAGAGGAAGAGGAAGATTGAACGATTGCAGAGTCTAGCAGCCAAATTGTTCCAACACGGGGCAACAGACTTTGGTGAAGGAAGTAACTTAAGCTTTATGACCTTGTGACTGCAAGCTTCTCCCCCAAATATTTACTGTTTATAAATGCCAACAGATTTCTGGTAACTTGCATTAGAACCCCTTTGGCTGCATAATACAACATCCAAAAGAATTGAAAGCAGGCATGCAAACAGATATATGCACACCAATGTTCATCATGGCATTATTCACCATTGCCAAAATTTGAAAGCAACCCAACTGTCCATCAATGGATGAATGGAAAAACAATATGTAGTATATACATAAGATGGAGTATTACTCAGCTGTAAGAAGAAATGATGTTGTTGTTAGTGTGAGGTGCAAAGGAAGAGTCAGACAAGTTGATGCATGTGAAGCAGAGGGCTGCATCTCACTCAGACAAAACAGCCCTGAGATCACTGTGACCCTCTCTTTTATTCAGCTTACAACATTGTATATTGTTCTCAAGATCAGCTTGCAACATTGCATATTATTCTCAGGATAGCCTAACCTTGCTCACAATCTGTTTTATTCTTACTTCAGCAAGAACACCTCCTTCTCTGGCAGTCTGAGTTCCCAGACAATTTCTTGGGAAATTGTCTTTCTTGGGAATTCAGAAAATAACATCTGTGTGGTCAGTTCATTCTGCTCTGCCTCCTCCCACTGATATCTGCAGTATGCAGTGTTCTTGGAGACATTTACTAATGTTTCTCTGCCGGCAAGCATGCTTTTTAAATGCTTAACCCTTTATGCTCTGGCTCTCAGCATCTTCTCCAACAATTCCCTCTTTTTTGTTTTTTGTCCAGGGTGACTGTGCATGTCTTAGGTTGCCCTCCTCTGAAGGTCTTACCCATCACTGGCCACCAGCCAAGCTGCCATGGACAGGGGTTCAAGAGTCAAGGGTTTTTAAGCAGAATCAAGTTATTGGCATGGCTGGTCTTTTCAACCCTATTAATATGGGACAGCAGGGCTTTGCGAATGCCTCCTAATACAGTTAAGAGTAGCAAAGCACCAATGATCACCACACTGAATTTAGCAAGTGTAATCACTGATTGCCAAAATTTGCTACCTGGAAGATTATATATCTGATCTCCCATTTGTGTAATAGCCATCTCTAAGTCATTAAGCCTATTATTAATTTGCTCATCTATATATGCTTGACTCTGTTCAGTTCCAAGAATGTGCTCCCATTTTCAGGTTTAATCTAAGTTAATCTGGATCCCTGTATCTTTCTTGCTTTCCCCCTTATTTTTTAATTGTAATAGCATCATGTGCGCTGTAGCAGATTGCTGGTGCATTAATTGGTTAAGTTGTTGCGATCTCCTGCAGACTAAACAATATAGAAAACAAAATATTAATACAGTTATACATATAAACATAAGAGATCCTGATAAACCATGTAACCATTGTATAGGATGCAATTGTTTTAACTCATTTATTAACCCTTTCAAAATATGTTCCCCAGTCATAACTTGTAATTGTTTTTCAAATGTCTGATATGTCTTCTTTTGCAAGCATAGGATTTCTTTAGTTAAATTATCATGTTTAGAAGATGTTTTTTCACCGAGTCCCAAGGAAACTCAGTTGCATTGTAAAGCACAGGAGTAATACAATAAGGTGTTTGATTCCAATCACATTTCATTTTCATTTGTAATTTCATAGCTTGAATCTGATCTCCTAACAAAATAACAGTTTGTCTTAGGTCTGCTATTTCCTCGTGTATTTCTGAATCTATTTGTCTTTGAGTTCCCCATAACTGTTCTGAATTTTGTTGCCATGTTTGCACGAAGTCAGCAGTTTGAACTCCTTGTTGAAGGGCTATTCCTGCAGTGGCCACTGTTGCTGTTATGGCCATAATACCCATAATTACAGCTATTAACATTCCCATGAATCTTCTTGCACTTTTCAACAATCTTTTAGATATTGAAGTCAATATCCCCATAACTGGGGTATCCTGCCATTCTCAATTCATCTGTACAGGTAAGCACACTCCAATTCTTGCTCTTAAGATGTAAAGACTAGAGGTATTTGGGAAACTAATAGAACTGTTAATACATGTATATAAAGAGCAGTTGTTCAGACATTTTATTGCCCCATTACTATTATTCCAAGCAATATTTCCCAATAATAAATCATAAGGAAGATGCACGCAAGCCTTAACCCATTCTATATTATTACAAGTAAGGGTAAAAGTATAATTAGTACTTATATTAGAAATGCACCCCTGCCAAGAACTAACAGTGTGAAAAACTGAGGCTAATTTCCACAGATGCAGCTGAGTGGGATGTCCCACCTTGAAAGGATTAGGTGGTGTAAATCCTCCCCTATGCCAGATAATGGAATTATTTGCATTTGTATTTATGCTTTGGTTCTCTTTATGCCATTTCAAGTTGAATGGCTGGCCCTTTCCATGAGCAGAGCCTACAGGGCTCCAATCATTGATGATTCCATAGGAATTATTAATTAACACTCGTGGTTCTGAGCCATGACACACAGTCCATGGAAACACAGGACTGTTAGCATCCACATAAGGAATCTGGCACATGGGAACCCCCACAGGAATAGGAATTTCATTCTGAGAAACATTGCTTCTAAATCCTTGTGCAGCAAGTGCATATATCGAATGACGATTATGGGTACTATTTTTTTCAATACTTAACCATAATTGATAATGCATTTTCAAACAATGATCCTCTCCAAAACATATGAGCATGCCTTCTACTCCTGTAGAGTAATTATTAATCAATTTTCCTTCCTCCTCAGGCTTTTAGAGGAAGGCGAGAATTAATGGGCCCAGGAAATTGAAAAATCTGATTAATATAAACAGGGTAGGATTTGTTCCCCAAAGTCAACAATTCTAAAAGAAGTGAATTAGTAATATAAGTCCAATATGTATAATTATGTGAAGGTGCACTACTTACAACTGTGGTTGTCAAGGTAAGCATAGCAATGAATAACTGTATTAGTGTGACATTCTGCTTTTTAGAAGTTACCATCTTTTCTGCTTTTTGTGTCAGCTTCTTCAGCTTATTCATGTCTAGGTTTCAGACATCTGGACAGGACCCAAAGCTGGTGTCCTTTATCTATAATGATAAAAGCAAAACCTCGACCCTATATTCTAATGTAACTTTTGCCTTCTCCCATTGATTATTATCTTTATTCTTCCACTAAACTAGTTGTCTAATATTTGTTTCTGTATTTTTGCCTGATTTTTTTTTGCCAGAAATGCTCTGCTGCTGATGTATCTGATTCTGACCTTTGGCTTAAAAAATTTATTGTAAATAATGCTTGATATAATTGTTCTTGCACCTCACCATTTTTCCTTTTTTTTGTTTTTTGTAGCATTTATAAATAGAGGTTTAACTGTTAATTTTTTATGATAAGTATACATACATTCACATGCTTACTAAACTAGGGGATACACTGATATATTTGGCTTATTGTTGGCTAGAGTTTTGATAGGTATAAAATAAATGTTAATATATATATTTAGTTTAATAAGCTTATACTGACAATTAGGGTGAGAAACATAAATAACATAACTAATTAAAAGATTAAGTTAATATTGAACAATGTTTCAGAATGACAGGTAAATAGAGCAGTTTCATATATATACTTACCAATATTTAACTTTTAGCTGGGAAGTGTTGAAGTACACTAGAGTTTTGGTTGACTGTGTTAAGGATTAACAAATTTGATACTATAGATGCCAACTTGTGAGTATTTTGTTAATTCCTGAGGAAGGGGCCAGCCTCCTCATGAAGGAACACAACACTCCCTGGGCATTACATTTTAAGGTTTATGCATCAATCCCTGGGAGAGTGGCCAGCTCCCCAAGGGAGGAATACAACACCTTGTGAAATGCAAGTTATATTTTTTAATTTGTTACAAAATATTCTTGATGTGCTTACTATTTTAATTTTTAATATGCTTTCTGAAATATGAAAATTGTTAACTATAAGGCATTGGTTTGTTGATTAATGAAGTTTTTTGCATGATGCTTTACTTTTAGGCTGTAATAATACTTACTAAATTTTTTCTTAATACATTCAGTTTCAGGACTGTTCAAATTTAAAACAAGAGATTTTTATATATACTTAATAAAATACCTCTATGTGTAATATGCAAATTATTAAATTACTTAAGTATGCAATGTATTGTACTGAAGTTTTGATTAGTATTTAAGTATATTATACATTATTCATAACTACAGTAGATTATACAACAACAGGCAATAATAAGACTTTTTATCAGCACACATTCAATGAATAAACTTTTATTTTTTATGCTTACAAGATTTCTAACCAGTGAGGTTATATAGGCAAAAGCTGTGCAACTTTAAATTGGGGGCACATGAGCCTTTCTGCATAGGGGATGCATGGGCCCCTTTGAATAGGGGAAGCATGAGCTCTGCTGAATTTAACTTTGAGAGAGCAGGTTTGGACATTATGTTCTTTTAAAAGTGATGACTTGTTTCTCCACAGAAACAATAAGGCTAAAGTACAAGAAGCTTTATTGCATACTGATTAGTTACCTTTTTTGTAAACTTTTACTAAAACAGATTGAGGACTTGAAAAACTTTGAAAAAGAACAAAATTTCAACTTTGCATTAGTATACTATCTGATACCAAAGCTTTTAAAACTTTATAGATAGATTCATCAAATTTTACTTAACTTTGACCACAGGAATTCCTTTTCTACACACCTTCTGCACTTTTTGTATTCCTTTAGCTTTTGTCCCACATTTTACTTTTTCTTAATAACCAGTCATTTTATTTTAGGACAAAATTATTGTCTTTTTTCTTAATAATAAAAACACATCCTATATACCTTCCATACTTAAGTTACTACAATGATTTTGAAAACTGTTTCCAAGCAAACTTCTGACAACATTCAATTACCATCAACATTAAACAAACTTGTCAAAATGATCATTTAAATTGGTTGTATGCAAATATAACTTTTTTTTTCATTTTAAATACTTAGTAGCATGTAACACTAGAAACAGTCCTTTAGAGACAAGTTACCAGGGGAGGCTGGTTGCTGGCAGGTTTTCCTGTTATGAAGTTACTTTTATTATTATTATTAATTTGGTTTTCTGTTCAATAATGACTTTTTGGAATTAGCCATTTAAATATTGTCATTTAAACAGTGCTTTTTCAAACTCCCCATAACTATTTTTAACCACATAGACTATAGTCATTTTATCTCAAGACAAATTTTACCTTCACAGATGATATTCTCTTAAACAAATTTACCAAATTTTGGTAGAGCTCTTGTAAGAATTTTCATTTATCAATTTAACATTACCATCCGGAGGTATCAAAATATACTCTGACACTGAACCAACAGACAAACACAAAAAGAATTATGACTCACCAACAGAAACATAAAGCTTACTAATTTGACCCATAATTTTCACCTTTTTGGTATGGCTGTTTTCCAGCCCTCTATCATTTCACATCCTTGATTTTACTGTTCCCAAGATTCTTTCTGGAATCTGTGTTACCTGTAATATACAAGCTTGTTCTTTGAAACACTATTGCTCATAATCAGCAACCAGCTAGGACATCTTAAACAGCATAAACACAGTTAAGCTTTAATTTAGCACTTTATACAGATATTTAACATGTATATTTTGGATCACTACTTTTTAGGAGTACACTTAGGCTTAAAGTTCAGGAGTAAGCTAGTGATTTAAAACTATAAGCTCCTTTTCACACCTTAATAAAAATTTTCCACTAATTTTATCAATTTGGCCACAATGGCCCTACCAGAATCAGCATGGGAACAAAACAGAAAATACTAATGTTGCCAAGTTTTTCTACTCTTCTAGTGGTTTAATTCTATTAGCCCCTATCATCCCACAGCCGTATCATTATGTAGGCAGTAGGAGGTTGATCATTGTTGACTCAGGAGGCAGTGGCACGGCCACTCTTCAGCCTCCTCAGAAAATATCTCCTGAGAAGAATGCTTTGGAGAATCTAGAGGGATTGGAGAGGTATACATATCAATTTTAAGAGGGCTGGAATCCTGCGGTAAATCTTCATCACTCTGGAAAGGTCGTATAGCCAGAGCAATTTGCTGATAAGCAGCCCACACATCAGCCGAAACAAGTTCTTCACGCTGATGAGCTCATCTAAGAACCTTCCCCACATCCTGCCAGACTTTAGGATTTAATTGGTTTCATTTTGAAGGGGAAAACCAATAACAATGCCTCTGTATCAAGTGTAACAGCTCTCGTATGATATGTTCTTTAGTTGTCACCCCTGAACTATGAAGAAGAGATTTCAAAATCCCCGCATACTCATCAATCTGGGAGGGGGAATTACACATGGTATCTGCTTCTCCCGATGGCTCTATGTACCAACCATGCAGCACTTAAACACCCATTCAGTTAACCCGATTCCCAAATCACCTCGAGCCCCACGTTGGGCTCCAGTATGTTGTTAGTGTAAGGAGCAAAGGAAGAGTCAGACAAGTTGATGCATGTGAAGCAGAGGGCTGCAGCTCGCTCAGGCAAAACAGCCCTGAGATCACTGTGACCCTCTCTTTTATTCAGCTTACAACATTGTATATTGTTCTCAAGATCAGCTTGCAACAGTACATATTATTCTCAGGATAATATGAGAATAACATTATTGTTCACAATCTGTTTTATTCTTACTTCAGCAAGAACACCTCCTTCTCTGGCAGTCTGAGTTCCCAGACAATCCTTGGGAATTCAGAAAATAACATCTGTGTGGTCAGTTCATTCCACTCTGCCTCCTCCCACTGATATCTGCAGCATGCAGTGTTCTTGGAGACATTTACTAATGTTTCTCTGCCAGCAAGTATGCTTTTTAAATGCTTAACCCTTTATGCTCTGGCTCTCAGCATCTTCTCCAACAAAATGAAGTTTTGACACATGGAAAAATGGATGAACTTTGAAGACTTTATGTAGAATAAAGTAAGCTAATCACTAAAGATCAAATACTGCATGAATTCACTGATATGAGCTAAGGATATTGAGCAGTCTCAAGGATGTAGAATCTGGAAGTTAAGGTACCAGGAGATAGAAATTTATGATAAGGTGAATAGTGATGGTTTGGCAGGGGACAGTGGATGTAGGTGACAGGGATGCAGAGTTTAAATGGAGTTGATAGTACTGGAGTGTGAGTGAGTGCAATTAGGGGGAATGGGATGAGACATTCCTGGAGCTGGTGGGAAAACTGGAGGAAAAAATAGGTCAACTCTGAGAAAGATGAGGACCATGGTGAAGAATAGAATTGTGGGAGTGTTCTTTCAGTATCTATGGCAGGAGAGGGTCATTCGTGTAGATTGTTGGTGATGACAGGTTGTGTTTGGAAGGCTACACCTGGGATATACCTCTATGGAATATAAATGTGATCATGTGGTCAAAGGATGTTTTATCAGTGGGTGGAGACCCACTCAGTAACCAAAGAAATATTAAACTCCCATCCTAGGGAATCCTGCTTCATTCTCAGAGTGGCAAGTATCTCTATAGTACATATGTAGTGCCTAATAAAATGAAGACAGACCAATATGCCAAACCTATGATATTAATACTTATACTTAAGAACCATATTCTTGTAAAATTGAAACTTAGCCTAATAATAACTACTTCCCTCTAAACCAAACTCAGCAAATAAACTCACTACTTTTACCCTAGTGGGGGACATGACTCCTGGGGATAAGCCTCCCTGGTACCAAGTGATTAATACCAAGTGCCAACAAACAATGGTTTTGGAAGAAGACCTTGACAAAAAGGGGAGAACATTAAATTCAAAAGAGTTTTTATGGCTATGAGCTTTCAAAGTTTCAGAATTTACACTTATGCACATCTCAAGTAGATCTCACTAACTGCCACACTAAACAAAACCCAATTGTGTTCCCCAAGGGCTCTAGAGACATACAGATAGCATAGACAAGGCACACACCCCCATGAAATCAGCACCTCATCAGTGAGCCTTTCCTTTGAATATATGGTAATCTGTTTCCTCCATGTAACAGAGTTATACTTATTTGTAATTTCCCTACATGTGATTCTTCTACTACTTTTATTTAAAACTACATTTTGCACTATACCCTTTAAATATATGTCACAGAGACTTAAATCTTCAGTCTGTTCATATGCCAATTGAGCCCTGAATCTCAGTAGAGTTGCAGCCAGCACCTACCCTCAAGTCCATCGGACTCATCCAGGACAACTAACAAAGTGATGATGGTGGGCAACTCCCATCTCCCAAAATCAAAGAGTATCTTCAACTGCAGGCAAAACAGTTCCTTCCAACTGCTCAATAAGATCTAGACCCCCTCTAAATCTGAAGAAAAATAGACATCACCATCCCAAAATCCTCAAGATTGAGGAATGGACAAATATAAGGGGGAAAATGCAACCAGGGACCAAAGTAGACTTTTTATTATTGTAGTATCAGAAGAACTTGTAGCATGGTTATAAAGACAGTGGTTACCAGAGGTTCTGAGGGGAGGGGAAGGAAAGAATTAGTGGAACACAGGGCATTTTTAGGGCATTGGAATTTTCTACATTAATTTGAAATAGCATTTAAAGGCTGTTCCACATTTTGTCAAATTTTATAAAACTATACAATGAAATATGTAAACCATGATGAAAACTATTGACCTTGGTTAATAGCAATATTTCAATGTTTGTTCATTAATTGTAACAAATGTACCATAATAATGTAAGATGTTATCAATAGGGGAAAATGTGGGAGGGGAAAGGGGGTACATGGAAATCCCCTATATTTTCAGTATAACTTTTATGCAATCCAAAACTTCATTATAAAAAAAAATTAATATATGGAAAAAAATCAATGGACAGAAAGTGTATGATGAAGTTGGATGGAAAAATATGTCTTTATTTTCACTGAAGTATCACTGAAGTTTAGTCTCTCCATCAATTACAAATGTAAGCAATAAGCCAAAGTATTATTATCACTATTTTTGATCATCTGATCACAAATATTTTAATATCATTTTTAGATGAAAAATTACATTAAAATATTTTTATGCTCATCCCCAGTCCCAAATTACAATGGTCTACATAGATGCATGCCAACATTGTTCTTTAATGCATGATCGATGAATCACAACTCTTACTCTATCACAAATTTTTATTTTTAATATTTTGTTAATTTTGCCTCAATATATATTGTTTGATTTGTAATTCTATGTATTTTATTTATTTATTTATTTTAAGGTATTTTTCTAGGGATTCATTCATAGGCTTCTTCAGACTGCCAAAAGTAGGCCATGAAGGGAAAAAATAAAAGGTTAAGATAAAATTTAGCAAATTTCATGAAAACTATGTGGAAGTGATCCAGAATGCAACCAAGAAGGATAGTGAGATGAAGGATAACTTAAAATAAAAATTGGAAAAAGACAATTCTGCAAAGGTCTAATAAAGTTTCAGAAACAAATATATGAGAGAATGAGGAATCTATAGGAGGAGACAATATTTGAAAAGGCAAGACTTTTGCCTATATAAAAAATACCTGATTTTAATTTTAGCAATTCCAATGAGATTAATGTTCACACACATATTTTGTGAAAATATGTATTTTGTGAATTGACTACACATTAGTCCATAGTAATTTGGTTGGTTGTCTTTTTATTAATGATTTGTAAGTGTTCTTTATATATTCTGAGTAATTGACAGCTGTTTGCTCTCTGCATATTTACTTCCATTCTTCAGATACTTACTCTTATCTAGAGATTGACTATTCATTTTCTTAATTATATCTTTTGAATACAAGTAGTTTTTAAATTTGACAAAGTCCCATTTATCAATCATCACCAAGATAGTCTCCTTTTCTTTCTTCCAGAAGCCATAGTGTTTAAGGTGTTATCCTTTAACCTGTAATAAATTTCAAATTAAGTTTTATAGAGTGGGGTAAGGAGTGAGGTTTACCCCCATTAAATTATCCAGTTTCCCAGGCACACTTTCGAAAATCAATTGACTTTATATATTGGTTTATAACTGGATTATTCTGTTCTACTTTCAAGTTGTCTGTCTTTTGTGTTTTATAGTAAATCTTCAAGCCTTCCACCTATATTAAATTACACTTGGGTATTTCAGGTTCTTTGCATTTCCATAAATATTTTAGGACCAGCTTGTCAAATTCTTTAAACAAATTGTTGAGATTTTGATAACACATCAAATCTACAGATTAATTTGGGGATAACTGAAATTTTAATAATATTGAGTTTTTAGATGAGTGAACATGGTAAACCTCTGGATGTATTTAGCTATTTATATAAAAATATTTTATAGTTTCACTCTAAGATACTGACAAATTTGATAATTTTATTCCTACTTTTTGTTTACTTGTTTTATTTCTAATTATTTTATTTAGCTTTTATTTGATATTTTACATTTTTAAAATGTTGTGAGCATATAGAAATAGAATTGATTTTAAATAAAATCTAGTATTGTTGCATATATCTTTATATATATATGTACATATATATATATATATAAATATATATATATATAAATATACAAAGCATATCTAAAACAACTTTAAAATGATCAAATTTGGGAGACTTACACTATTTGATTTCAACAATTTGTATAAAAAGTTCCAGTAGTCATGACACTGTGATGTTGGTATAAGTGTAGATAACTCATTCAAAGAAATAAAACAACCCAGAAATAGTCCAAAACATATATGCAAAAGTGACTTTTGTTAAATGTATAAAAGAATCAAGTGGGAAAGAATGGTCTTTTGAATAATTGAATATCCATTTACAATAAAAAATACTTCAGTCCGACTTTACACCATAGACAAAAATTAACTGAATAATTATCATAGACCTAAATGTAAAACCTAAAATCATATAATGTCTGGAAGAAACTATATAGAAAATATTTGTCAGCTTGGATAAGATAGGAATTCTTATATCCTACAATAAACACAATCTATAATTTTTTAAAAAAAAATTGATAAATTGAACATTTTCCAAATTAAGAATTTCTTTTTTTAGCAGCATAAAACAATACTCATTTATTTCATTTTATTTTACTTTTTTACTTTTTTTATTTTTAAAGGAGGTTTAGATTACATAAATGTTATATAAAATATAAGGGATTCCCATATTCCCCACTTCCTCCCCCTCCCACACTTTTCCACATTAACAACATGTTGGAGCATGGAGGGATTATTACCAACCTCCAACTATCAGTGCATCTGGAAGAAGACCTTGATCAAAAGGGAGAAATGGTAAATACAAATGAGTTTTTATGACTAAGAGATTTCAAAGTGAGTCAGGAGGTCATTCCAGAGGTTACACTTATGCAAGTCTCAGCAGGATTTCACTGACTGCCACAGTAAACAGTGCCTCAAAGAGTGGGTTCCTGAGGGCCCTAGAGACATCCCAGAATTATCAGCAGAGCAGACAGGTCATGAAATTGGCACCCTGTCAGTGGGTCTTACTTTGGAATTTATGCTCCCCAGCTTAACAGAGTTAGACTCAAATATAGGTTCTCTAAACATGGCTCTTCTGCATTTTTTATTTGAACCTATAATTAGCACTATGCTTGAAAATATATGTCCTAGAGACTTAAGACTTTGGTCTGTCCATGTGACAATTGAGCTCTGAATATCAGCAGAGTTGTAATAGCTACTCTCCAGTTCATTGGACTCATCCAGAACAACTTAACCAGTAGATGATGATGGACAATGTCCATCCCAGAGAACAGAGTATCTCCAACTGCAAGGAAGATAATTCCATCCATCTGCCCCATGGGATCTCAGCTAGAAAGAAGCAGAGTGGGCATCACCATGCCCAAGTCCTCGAGATTGGGGAATGAGCAATGGAATAAAGTAGACTTCTTATTATTTAACCATAGACTTATTGATATTCTGGAATGGAAGAACTGTTATCATTGACATAAGGCAGTGACCACCAGAGGTTCAAAGTAATGGGAGAAGGAAAAATAGGTGTAATATGGGGGCATTTTCAGGACATTGGAGTTGTCCTGCATCACATTGCAGTGACAGATACAGGCCATTATATATTTGTGTGGAACAGAATGTAAACTATAATATAAACTGTAGTCCATGGTTAGTAGCAATGTTTCAATATGTGTCAATCAATTGTAACAAAGAAATTCTTTTTCATGACAGACACTGTAAGAGAATGAAAGAATGCACAAGCATATAGAAAATATTTGCAAATCAGAAATTTTAAAGTAGGTGTTGTATCCAAAATAAATTAATAACTCTAAAAATATAATAATAAAATAAATTACAATTTAAAGTGGGCAAACGATTTGAGCAGTTAGTTTACTAAAGAAAATATGGTGAAGATAAATTATCACAGGAAAAGATATTGAACTTAATTACCTTTCAGGTAAATGCAAACAAATACTGCAATGAAATAACCCAGATATCAATCACCAGGTGAATGGATAAATATATTGTGAAATATCCATACAAGGGAATACAACGCAACAACAAAAAGACACAAGAAATGTATTTCAAAGTAATTGTCCTGGGTAAAAGAAGCCAAACAAAACTGAATACATATCATATGATTTCATTTATACAAAATTCTAGGAAATACAAACTAATATATAATTATAGAAAACTGTTCAGTGTTTTTCAGGGGACAGGAATTTCTTTGCCATTGTCTATAATGCAGAGCTGTAAATTGTTTTGTTTTAAGGTGTAATATGGACAGCCAACTGACCCCTAACCATTTAATGAGAAGTCCCTCCATTCCTCATTGATTTTTACTGCAATATCTGTTATGAAGCATTTACATACGAATGAGTCTGTTGCGGGCTATCATTTGTGTTCTTCATTTTCAGTTATCTATTCTTGCAAAAATATTACCATCTCTTATTTATTGCAGTGTTGAGAGTAGTATGATATTTTGATAAGGTGCTCAAAACCGTCTTCAAGACAAAAGATATGACCAACTACCTATATTTGAAACTGTTTCCTATGAACACCGCAGCTGTAAGTTAGGGTCTGTTCATGAACATGGAAATTATTCTAGCCATTTCAAATATAATATTTATTTCAAGAAATTGTTTAAATAAGTCTTGGTATAATGTTAAAAATATACAAATATCAAAAAAAGAAAAAAGAAAAGGAAATTTGAGGTAACATAGAAGTATCAAGTGCCATCCTTATAGCTGGAAGATGTTGGTATTAACAGAACCTAGAATGTGGGGGAAAAGTGCTGTGGATCCTGCTAACAAACCGATGATGATGGACAGCTCCATGTCTGCCTCTGTCTCTGTAGTAACTGATTCAAGGCTTGTCCTTCCCTTAAGTAAAATTCCAGTACTGCTGTATTCCATAATATGGAAGCTTCATTATTCAGGAAGAAGAGGTGAATGAGCTTTCTCTTTTACAACACTTTTCCATTTATTGATAATGTTCTTGTGTTGTTTTTTTTTTTATCATGAACAGTTGTTGAATTTTAGTAAATATCTATAGATGTGACTATATGTTTTTTTCACTTTATTTTGTTAATGTGGTGGGTTGCATTGATGGATTATAAATGATATACTGACTTGCACTCCTGAATAAATCCCTCTTGGATATGATATATTGTCTCTTTTTATATACAAATTTATTTGATTTGACATTTTTAAATATTTTTTTTTATTTATATGTGTGATTGATAATGCTGGCCTAATAAAGTAAAATTGCAATATGTTCCCTCTTATTCTATTCTCTCAGTGATTTGTGTCAGATTAGGATTATTTCTTATCTAATAGTGCCATCTATATTGGTGATAAGGCTATAATTTTAATGAGTTTATCCTGGAGTTTGATTGTTAGCAGAAGGGAAAGAAAACACCAAAAGTAAGTAGAGAGGGAGCAGATGTGTCTCAAGCAGTTGGGCACCCACCTCCCACATGGGAGGACCCGGGTTTGGTTCCTGGTGCCTCCTAATGAAGATGCAGAAGCCACAACCAGCTGACACCACAGATGCCACAAGGAACAGATGCCACAACCAGCAGATGCCACAACCAACAGATGCCTCAACTGCTGCAATCAGCAGATGTCACACTGCCACAATTAGCAGATGTCACAATCAGCAGACACCACAACCAGCAGATGCAGCAACCAGGAGATCCTGGGTTTGGTTCCCAGTACATCCTAAAGAAGATGAGCAGACAACAAGCAGACAGAAGAGAGAGCCATCTCAAGGTGGGGAAGGGAAAAAAATAATAAATAGAGAATCTCTTCTGGATATTGTTTCCAGATCCACAAACTCAGGCAGATTCCATGTACACCATTTGGGGCTTTTACTGTGTGCTTAAAATATAGCTATCCCTACCAACAAGAGGCCCTTGAGTTTGAATACCCTATGTATCTAGACAGCAATATCCAGGAAACATAGGCTGTTAATGGAGAAGTCCCACAGTGCATTTTTCTAATGGCCCATCTAAATTACTTTTTTTCTCTTTCAGGGCCAATCTTTTTCTAAGATGTTGAATAGTAGATAAGGCCACTTATGAAGAAAAAGAAATATCACCAAACTTAATACATTCATGTAATGAAATAATTTTCCAGCATCAGTAAATTTCCTGAAGTCATGTTTACTAATGAGCATGATATGAAAATTAATATCTGCATAATAAGGTCTAGATCAAATTTTTATAAATTTCTCCCCTAATATAATTCATACATAGAAATGAATAGCCCTTCAATACCATTTTGGATGACCCTCATGAAATAATTTATATTGCCAAACATGCACACACACATACTTCCTCAAATAAAATGTGTACTTTCAGATTGAAAGTATAAATTTAGATACTCAGAGGATTTTTGCAATACATTTGTGTAAATAAATATCTATTCAACAGCATTTTCTGAAATAAAAAGAACAACCTATTCTAAAGGAGTTTCCAGGGACATAAAGTTATTATTTTATTTTATTATTTTATTTTATTTTTCTCCCTCAGTCTCTCAGGGTTTCTCTTTCACAGCTGTAGGGGATCCTGGAGTTCTCTCTCATATGGAGAGTAAAATGGCAGCTCTCTCTTTGTCTCTGCTTTCAGTCATCAGTTTATATAAGACTCTAGTGAGAGTATTAGGACACACTCTCGGCCCTGCAATCTAACCAAAGGTCCTTAAATAAAGCAATCTAATCATATTGATCTAGTCAAAAAGTCCCCTAACTGAATCTAACCAAAAGGTCTTACATAAAATAGGCTTTCATGTACAGGAATGGGTTAATTAAGAACATAATTTTTTTGTGGTCCACAAAAGACTCAAGTCTGCCACCCTGTGAGACATCAATTATGATTAACAAGCAACAATCAGCAAGGACAATCATTTGATTAAATCAATCAAATGGTCCATTAATATGGAAAACTTCAGTTGAAGCAGTCAGAGTTAGGTTATTCTTATCTGGTAGTATGAAAAAATATATCTTCCAGGATACAAAATTTACCATAAACTTTGGGTTGATTGAGATTTGGGCATAATTCTTCATCCGTCTCTGTATCTATGTTCTTTACTGTGTAATTGTTCAGTTCTACAATATGCGTCCTTAACTCTTGATTGTGGTTTAGCTAGGTATTCCCAAACAAGAACTTAAAATACTTTTTCTTGTTTTATGTTCCCTTTCATGCCTCAGCTATTGACCTTGGAAGACCTTACTTTGGCTCAATGGTTCAGAGGATTATAGATACACAGAGCATAGCTTTCTACACAACCTGAAGACCTATTGCCTGGAAGTAAGTCCACCACCCATGACCAGACAGGAACAGGTGACCCAGAAGCTCCAGCTGATAGTAGTTGATGTGTCAAGTACACAAATTTCAAAACTGAGTATATA
>JAQZBX010053948.1:0-18765 GCA_029593785.1 Cabassous unicinctus | reverse complement strand
TTTGTCTGTGAAGGCTTTGAACTCACCCTCATTTTTGAAGGACAGCTTTGCCAGATACAGAATTCTTGGCTGGCAGATTTTCTCTTTCAGTACCTTAAATACATCATACGACTTTCTTCTCTCCTCCATGGTTTCTGATGAGAGGTTGGCACTTAATCTTATCGATTCTCCCTTGTATGTGATGCTTTGCTTTTCATTTGCTGCTTTCAGAATCCTCTCTATCTCTGATAGGTTCATTCTGAATAGTAGATGTCTTGGGGTAGGTCTATTCAGATTTATCCTGTTTGGGGTATGTCGTCCTTCTTGGATATTGGTATTTATGTCTTTCATAAGGGTGGGGAAGTTTTCAGTCATTATTTCCTGAAATATTCTTTCTCCCCATTTTCCATTCTCTTCTCCTTCTGGGACACCAATAATGCAAATGTTTGTGCATTTTGCATTGTCATTCAATTCCCTGAGACACTGTTCATCTTTTCCCATTCTCTTCTCTTTCTGTTCTCCTGTCTTTTCCAGTTCAGATGTTCTGCCTTAGAAATCACTAATTCTGTCTTCAAGCAATTCAAATCTGCTCTTATGTGCCACTAATGTATTTTTAATCTCATCCATTGTGTCTTCCATTCCCATAAGGTGTGTTACTTTGCAGGCTTTCAAATTGTTCTTTATGCTCTCCAAGTGTCTTCTTAATATCCTTTATTTCTTTAGTCATATTTTTAAAAGATTCTTTGAAGTGATTTAGGAGGGTTGTGTGATTATCACTGATTAATTATATTAAATCCTGTATCTCTTCAGGATATTTGGTTTGTTCTTTTGGCTGGGCCATCACTTCCTTTTTACTAGTATGGCTTGTAATTTTTTGCTGATGTCTAGGCATCTGAATATGTTGGTGAATTTACTCTAATGGCTAATTTCTCTCTCTTGTCTATTGTTCTTTTTCCCCCACAGCTCTTTGATATTTGGTTCAACTTACTCTCAGTCTTTAAAATTGCCCAGGTTAAGTTTTCAAAATCAGGCCAGGGACTCATTAGTGGGGCACAGATTTTCTCCCAGGGGTTGGGTACAGAGAGCGCAGTTTTTGCCCATGCAATTTCCAGACCAGCCAGCAGATGGTGCTAGCCAGTGCACCTTTCCATGGAGATGTTTCAATCTTGGCTTTCCTGTGTTTCTGTGTTGAATCTTCAGATCAGAATTCAAAGCAGGCTCTGCTGAACGAATTCACTGAAGAAAAGCAACTCGACCTCCCCTCGCTTTTCCCTGACAAGGAGGAGTCTGTTCCTTTCTCAGTCAGCTGCAGTGAGCCAGGTGCTTTACCCCAGCTTTATATATTGGGGGTGGGGGAGGGGAGCCCTTCCCAGCCACCATGGGGACTTGGTAACTCATGTTTGTCATTTCAGCTTCTTTGTCTCTCTGTCAAAGGAGTTGTATTGCACTGTCCTGGTCTGCTGACCCCCAAAGCAGGCCCCTCAGACAGCTTTCGGCTCTTTCTGCTGTTTTTGTGAGAGCATTCAGCTCTGCCTGTTAGTCCATTGCCATCATCCCCTCTGTTTCTTTATTGATTCTATGTCCAGATGTTCTATCCAATGCTGAGAGTGGTGTATTGAATTCTCCAACTATTATTCTGGAGATATCTATTTCTCCCTTCAGTTTTACCAGTGTTTGCCTCATGTATCTTGGGGTATCCTGGTTAGGTGCATATACATTTATGAAGGGAATTTCTTCCCCGTGAATCACCCCTTTTATTAATATATAAAGTCCTTCCTTGTCTCTAATAACAATTTTGTTTTTAATGTGTATTTCATCCAATATAAGTATAGCTATTCCAGCTTTTTTTGCTTACTGCATGTGTGGAATATCTTTCTCCAACCTTTCACTTTCAATCTATTGGTATCCTTGGTCTAAGGTGAGTCTCTTGCAGACAGCATATAGATGGCTCATATTTTCTTATCCATTCCACCAATCTGTGTCTTTTGATTGTGGAGTTTACTCCATTAACATTCAATGTTATAACTGTAAAGGCAGTTATTTCACCCATTTTGACCTTTAGGTTTTATCTTTCATATTTTCTTTTCACCACTCTTTTGACACTTTTAGTTACTATTACTGATACAGTCTTCATTTCTAAACTCTTTTCCAAGCCTCTTTCTCCTGTTTTTTCTTTTCAGGCTGCAACACTCCCTTTAGTATTTCCTGCAAAGCCAGTCTCTTTGTTATAAACTCTCTCAATTTCTGTTTATCTGTGAATATTCTAAACTTGCTAGATATAAGATTCTTGGTTGGCAGTTTTTCTCTTGCAGTATCTTAAATATATCATACCACTGTCTTCTTGCGTCCATGGTTTCAGATGAGAAATCGGCATGTAATCGTATTGGTATGCATTATATGTTATGCATTGCTTTTCTCTTGCTGCTCTCAGAATTCGCTTTGTCTTTGACATTTAGTATGTGTCTCAGAGTTGTTTTATTTGGATTCATTCAGATGGGATTACATTGTGCTTCTTAGACATGGATATCTATGTCCTTCAATAGGGTTAGGAAATTTTCTACCATTATTTCTTCAAATATTCCTTCTGCCCCTTTTCCCTTTTCTTCTTCTGCAACTCCCATGACACATATGTTTGCATGTCTCTTGCGGTCATTTAGTTCCCTGAGACCTTGTTCAATTTTTTCCATTCTTTTCTTCATCTGTTCTTTTGTATGTTTGCTTTTGGAGGCCATGTCTTCAAGCTCACTTTCTTCTGCCTCCTCAAATCTGCTGTTATATACCTCCAGTGTATTTTTAATTTCATTTATTGTGCCTTTCATTCCCATAAGATCTGTTATTTTTCTATGTATGCTTTCAAATTCTTCTTTTTGCTCATCCAGTGTCTTCTTAATATCCTTAATCTCTTTAGCCATCTTATTGAATTTATTAATACTTGTTTGAGCATAAATGATTAGTTGTCTCAACTTCTTTATGTCATCTGGAGGCTTAACTTGTTCTTTTAACTGGGCCCTATCTTCCTGTTTCTTAGTGTGGATTGTAATTTTTTTGCTGGCGTTTTGCAATCTCGCTTACTAGATGTATTTATTCTGGGTACAGTTTCTCTCTTTAGGACTTTCTTGTCCTTTCTCCCTTACTGGTTGTGTAGTAGCCGAGGATGTAGTTAGTGCTGTAAATTGTGGAAGTTGAAGCTGCCTGTGCTGCCCCAGGAATTCATGAAGCTTTTCTCACCTTTCTCCACTGCCAGGGGTAGGGACAAAGCTGCAGTTGTGTGTAATAATCCATGTTGTGCAGGACAAGACTGTCTGTAGTTGCCTGGAGAGAGCGATAAAGCTTCACACCCATTTCTCCCCTACCTGGGGCAGGGATGAAGCTGCACGTGTAGGCAGCAATCTATGCCATGTGGGTGTAAAATGACTGCAGTTGCCTGGGTAGACTGATGTAGCACTGGCCCCCCCACACCTGCTGGGGTGGGGATGGACCCTCTGGAGTGCTCAAAAATCTAATCCGTGTAGGCGAATATGGCTGCAGTTGCCCTGAGAGGCTTAGGGAGTACTGTCCCTTCTGCCCTTTAGGGGGTGGGAATGGAACCACTGATGCCCAACAGTTCAGTCCATGTAGGCCGAAATTGCCTACTGTTGCCTGGGGAGGTTGAGGAAACACAAGTCCCCTCCTATCTTATTGGGTGGTGGGGGTAAATCCACGGGTGCCTAACAGTTCAGTCCTTTTAGGCCAAGAGTACCTTCCATTGCCCGGAGAGCCTGAGGAAACACAAGTCCCCTTCTGTCCTATTAGGGGGTGGGGGTAGATCCACAGACATCCAGCAGTTCAGTCTGTGCAGGCTGAAAGTGCCTAGCATTGCCTGGAAAAGCTGTGGAAACACCAGGCCCCTCGTTTCCTATGGGTGGTGGGGGTGGATCCACAGGTACTCATCAGTCCAGGCTGTGCAGGCTGAAAGTGCCTGCCATTGCCTGGAAAGGCTGAGGAAACCCAGCTCCCCTCCTATCCTCTTGGGGGCAGAAATGGAGCTACAGGTGTCCAACTATTCAGTCTGTGGGTTAAAAGCACCTGCAGTTACCCAGAGAGGCTGGGGAAACACAGTCCCTCTCTGGTCCTATTGGGGATGGGGGTGGAGCCACAGGATCCCAACAGTAGAGTTTGTGTAGGCCAAAAGTGCCTGCAGTTGCCCTGAGAGGCTGACAAAACACCCAGCCCCCTCCTACCCTATTGCGGTGCTGGCGAAAGCACCTGCAGTTACCCAGAGAGGCTGGTACAGGTCCGCACAGCTTTCTCCTTGCTGGAGGTGGGGCTGGCGCCTAGGCTAGGGCTGCAATCCGATCTTGATGGAAAGAAGCCAGTCCCTAACTTCACTGTGATTTTTCAGTCAGCCTTGCTTTCACTCATGCTGAGGGTGGAGTCAAAATGGCGGCTATTGGCCTCCTTCCGACTTGAACAGGTTCAAACCCTAGCCGTTTCCAGGATTACACTTTAGCCAGCTGAGTCTACCAATCAGTAGCCAAAGTCAGTGGCTGTCTCCCTCTCCCCGATTCATGGGAAATGGAGCTTCCAACTCCAGCCACGGAACAGCTCCTGAGGCGGCTTGCAACACCAGTGGAAGATGGGCACTGGCCACTGTGGCGTGGCCTGCAGCTCAGGCTAGACCTGCAATCCGGTCTGGGTGGAAAGAAGCCATTCCTTACCAGCACTGTGATTTTCAGTCCACCCTGCTTTACCTCATGCCAGGGGCAGAGTTAAAATGGCGGCTATAGGCCTCTTTCCGACTTGGACAGGTTCAAACTTTAGCTGTTCTTAGGATTATACTTGAGCTGTGCCCAATGTTTCTTCCTCCCCCGTTTTTGGGAAATGGAGCTTCTGACTCCAGCCATGGAATAGCTCCCGAAGAGGCTTGTGCAGCGGGCACTGGCCTCCATGGCGTGGTATGCTCTACTCATGAATCTTCTCTGCAGATGGGCAGTCTGCTAGCTCCATACTTTCAAGGATGTTGCATGATGCTCTTCTGGTGTCTTGAGTTCCCCCAAACAGTGCTTTAGATAGCTCTGGGTGATTACTAACTGCTTTGTAGCAGGAGCTGACTCTAGGAGCTCCTTACTCTGCTGCCATCTTGCCCCTCCTCTATTTACTCTTAATGTCCATTAACCGTTGAGTTCTTCAGGGCACAGTTGAGGAGAGAATGGATGCTTGTATAGAATTTCCAATCAAACTGAAGACAACTAGTAGGCCATTTACAAGAAAGGATTTAGATGTGAGAGAATGAAAAGAAGACAACTGTTTTAGGTTTTGGTATGATTTCTTAGTTTCAGAACCTTTTTTTTCAGTCAGAAAGGACATTGAATTAACGAAATAGATTTTAACACTAAAAATAAAATACCTGTCAAAAATTACTTTTATAAGTTTGAGATATTAAATGCCGTAACAATCATCCAGGAAAATGCAAAATCTGGAAAACTGAAGCGTATAACTACTGTAACAGGATGTTAAATGGCTTCAGCCCCTAGTGACCGTAAATGCTGCATCCCAAAGGAAATGTTGGACTCTGTGCAGAATTGACAGAAGTTTTATAAGACCACTTAGACAATGTTGATTTCTCTCACCCACAAAAAGGTCATAAAGGAGTTGAGGGAATAGAAATAGAAGTGGATTTTGTGAGGATTTCTTTAGTTATGCTGTGATTCTTTACTTCTGCAACCCTGGAGCCACCAAGGAGAGGTGTGTGGGGTATTGCTTGCCTCTCGTCTCTTTTCTACAGTTGCAGGCACATCCTGGTGTCTGACTGTAGCTGGGGGGATTTGGGAGATGGTTGGTCCTGTAGCTTTTCCAGTGGAAGAAAAGGGAGGTTGCTGTGAGTTTGGGTAGGCATTTTCTCCCAGAATCAGCACAAAGGGCACTGGTTGTGGGTTAAAGGGAGATAGAGCCAGTCTGGGACTTTTTAATCCTGCCCAAGGGCCCATATGGAGGCTGCCAGAAAACCAGAGGCTGAAGGAGCACAGCAGCTGGGGGAAAAAGCATCACAGGAAGTTCAGGCAAATGTTCCCAAGGTGAGGCCTCTGAAGCACTGTCTCGGCGAATCTGTTCAAACATCTGTCAGTTCCACAGTGTGAGAGGCCCTATGACTGTGTCTGTCAAACCATCACTTTGCTGCCCCTCTACCACCCCCACTGGCCCTGCTTTGACCTCACTGGGGTTAGAAACCTAGGAAAGCATACTGGAAGAAGTCAGGGAAGAAACCAAGGACCATGCCCTCCTCTCATATGTGCCTGGGCTATAGTGAGCCCCAGCTGCAGAAGAGAATCGAACACTCCTGTGTAATTAAGACTGTCTTTGTTACGTGTAATGACTTCTGTTATTTACAGTAACCAGAAAAATCATGGCACCTGACCTAATTCTCATACAAGGATGAGTGGACGACATCCACTGCCCATACTTAAAATGAACACCCAGAGACAAAACAAAGCTGCCTTCATGATTACCCTGTGAGCCTGCTTGTTCAACACATTGTTTACACAATTAAAGGCAACCAAGATGGGGTATGTGGGAAAAGGTAAAGGTAAATATGTGTGATACAACAGAACTGTTCTAATGCCATATGCTACTAAATGCAGTCCTAATAAAATCCTAATCCTGATGAATAGAAGCAAGTTTATCATAGCTGTCTTGCAAGAAGGAAGGCTAGAGACTGTAGGGAAAAGAAAGAAGTGATGCAATGAAAAGAAAGGGTCAGAGTGAAATAAGGGAGGCACAGGCTGAATGTAACTGAAATATGGCAATTGGAAAGCAGTGTTGCAAGGGATCCTACAGTTCATCTGTTCACTATTTTGTGGGCCCCTACTGGGTATCCGGCCATGGGTTTGGTACTGGGGTTTCAAAGCTCTCCTTTTCTTTAGAATCTCACAATTTAGTACACAGTGCAACATAAGTGATTCTCTCAAATCACAAAGAGGTAGGGAAAATCAGATTAATTCTACTTAGAGGTTAATTTAACATTGAGGGTTAACAATGGAATCTGGCTTTGAACTAAAGGTAGGCATTTGCTGATTGAGAAGCATTTAACCTCACGATACCACCAAAAGTCAGGAAGGTAGTCTGCATTTGCTTGTGATTGCTGCATTGGATAATCATTTGAAAGCTCCAAGCTTACGGAGATTCTGTTCAATGGGAATGAGAATCTCAATGAATGGTATAGTCCCTTCCACCCCTCAAGCTCCCCTGTAGTTCAGATGCAGTCAGTTCAGTGTTTGGGAACCACTGGAAGGTCCCAGCAAAAAAGATCTGATTTGGGTTTTTGAGAGTCTAGTTGACTATGCTCAACAGCACATGGTTTTACTGAAAGCAGTCCACGCACAAAGTCCACCAACAAACACAACCAACATCTCTTATTAAATGAATAAATTTTATTGCTATTTTATAAAGCTTAATGTTTTTCTAAGAGAAAAAAAAATCAGTTTACATGTAGTAAAGTTATGAGAAGATAGCTATAGATAATATAGCCACATGGGAAAAAAAGCGGAGCTAAATAATATGAAAACAAAAGCAGTAAGCAGCAATAAAATTAATACCTACATAAAACTAGCAGTGCAATAAGATAAACAGAAAGCAGTTTTACATTAAAAAAAAAAAAAAAGTTATTTAAATACAGAAATAGCACCTTACAAAAAAGGAAATGAGAAATGTAAACTTGGTAGGTAGATTCAAGTATAAAAGTTATACCCCCAACTCTTGTACCAGAATGTAAGGGTTTCACAAACCCTGGACAGTGTAGGGCACGCACACCTTCCTCAGTGCCAAGTCATAGCTGCATTTCCTTCGCAGTATCACCAACAATTATTTCTTTCTTTTGTTAAATTATACAACGATAGACTCAAGATTGCCATTGCTTTTTCATTACCCCAAATACCCAAATCTAGTTCAGCAGCTTCACTACCCTCATTACTCTGCAAGAAACAAATTTGTTTTCCTGACAGTAACAACCACTGCTTCATCATCATTATTATGTTTACATATCACAAAGCCACATTAAGAAGTGGGTACTGAATACAAGTGATTTTTTTCCTTAGTCTTCTATTGCTAAGTATAGCTATTTGGTCACAAAGTCATAATATTCTAGTTTATGGGATTGCTTCATAACACCCCTCAAGAACCATGAATTCTCTGAGGTTAACTTGGTCATATCACGAAAAGAATTAAAAAAAGAGGGATAGCAAAGAAGCCAAACTAATAAATGAAAAGCATCCAGAAATAGTGAGGGGAAAATCAATTTGAGTTTTCATCTAAAATGTAGATCTCTCAGTGAAAATATTTTGTGGAAGATATTAAGCATGATATTATACTTAAACTGCATGCATTCTGTGCAGATTTATGTGCTGCATATTGTGTAATGTACCTTAGAAAAGGTATATTTTTACTTATGTTGAGAGGAAGCCATTGTTATTAGTTCAGGGTAATCTTTACTATGTAATTGCTGTTGATTAGAACCATTTTATCTGCTTAACTCTGGACAAGATTGCTTTTTAAAAAAGGTACAAAAATAATATCTTATAAACCTTAAAATTGTAGTGTTGATAAATTTTATATAAGTAGCAAATTTATTTAATCTGGCTACCTACCTCAAGTTTTCAATATTGTGGGGGTAACAAGGCTAATATTATCCTGTAGTTAATATAAAGCTACTTTACTCAGACTCCCAGAGTCTCTTAAATTAATATTATTCTTTCATATAACATTTTATTCGGTCCAAAAATAAAAATAAAATAAAACCCTACACCAAATCTAAGATAGAAGTTTAAAAAATTGAAGGAATGAAGGAAGGAAGGGAGGGAGGGACTTTACTCTGCAGAGACAGAGTGAGGTAATTATCAGTGAATCTAGGAATACAAAGAAGTTGGGCTACTTAATGAAATCCTAAAATAATGTAGTTTAACAAGGGATAGATATTGTGTAATAGTTTCCAGAATTGCATTCGGGCTAGAATACTGAACTCCTACACGCTCTGTTTTTATTGGTCAGAAGTACCATATAACTCTGGCTTGAATACTCTTAGATACTGAACATAATGTATCCATTTTCCCTCTTACCCTTTCAAACATGAAGGAAAAAAGTAAAAGAAAATTAAGAGAATCACCTATTTTCCTATGTCAATTTCTACAGTTATTCTTCTTTAAAATTTTACCAAAAGGTCCCAAGGTCCCATTCAGGTTCCAATTTTCCGTAAAATTACTTGCTATCATCCTGATTTATTCTATAAACAGCAGTTTCTAGAAGGCATCCATACCTGACTACTGTAAAGTTAATATTTAAATTAAAAATGCAGGAGCATGTAGTGAAGGAAATGGAACATAGGACTTTCACCAATAAACAGTAAAACCTCATTGTTCACATGGTTATTTGAGAAGCAGCTATTAGGCTGCTAGAGTTCATCTTCGTTCTCATGCCCACAGATGGTGTTAGCACAGTTCACTTGTAGCAAGGTGTGTCATTCTTCACAGTTATTTTGGTCTTGACATTTCGTCATGTATATACATTATCTACATTATTATTAGGTTGTAGAATAAGTGCAGGGCAAATACAGAACAAAAAGTATAAACATTCAAGTCGTCATACCCTGAAAAAATCTGTTTTGCTGTAGTTGTAAACTTTTTGCACGAAATCCCATTTCAGGAACAAAATAAATAATACCATAAGATTCACAACTGAAGTTGGCTTCCCTGAGGAAGCCTAAGGAAGCAGTAGCTTTTTTTTAAACTGCAGAAAGGAAGTTTCTTTCACCACAGATTTACTCAGGACAAGTAGAATACATGTCAAGAATGCTTACCCTAGTTAAGTGCTAGCAATCCCCACTCCCCGTTTAGAAAAACCGCAAGGCTCTAGTAGCCTGTTCAGATCTATTTCCCTCAAGAAGATGATTCCTGAATCAAAACCACAAAAGCCAGTCAGTGCTTTCCCCGTGACACCACGCACAGAGCCTGAACTCTAACTGGTATTAAATGCACAGTTAATAACAATTACTTTCAGGAAAACAGAAGATTCATGATGATGGGAAGTCGACAGAACCAGTGGATGAAAAACAGGAAGGACATGCACTGTCACCAATGGCTAGGGGTGTGCTTTCTGTTTGGCGTTAGGGCATCACCTGTAACAGGGAAATTCTCGGTGGTCTGATTCCACCTCCACCTGCACAGCTCTGGCTAGTCAGCCCCACCGCTGGGTATTTCTAGTCTTCTCTGGGCCGAGCTGGTGTTTCGTGACTGATTCCTTTCTCTCCTCCTTGTAACTGGGTCTCCAAGGCTACCAGGTGTCTTGAAAAATGTCTCCTGCTGTGTTCCTCGGATGCTCTTGGGGGTCACTGGGGCTGGTGACTAAAAAAGAAAAAGTAAAATCAGAGCAGAGTCGAATTGTTCTCAACCTCTGAACCGGAAGCTTGTGTCATTATGCTCCCCATGAAAGTATTTCCTCCTCCTCAGTTTTCTATCTCACTGATCCTCTTTATCTCCCTCACAGCACTTAGCTCATCAGGTATTAGCTTACTCAGTGCCTGGCACGAATGAAAAAGAATGTTATAATCATCTTGCCAAAAACTAATACATTTAAAAAAAAAAACAAGAAAAAAAAACAAAAACAACTAATACATTTTTGAGTCTCTGAATAACTTGTCTAAAATATTTTTGGGCAAAACATAACTCTCTGGGAGAGAAAGTCATCACTCTGAACAATGCCTAATACATAAGAGGAATTCAACAAATACTCATTAAGTTATCTACAAATGGAGTGGGAGGCCAATATAGTAACCGATTAATTTATGTACATATGTATATTTTTCTGTTTTATGAGAGTATATATATTCATTGTCCCCTTTGAAACAATGCATTTTAAGAAATGAGTGATGCTAAAAATCTCTGAGTTAGTATCAAGACTTGTTTCCCTCAATTATTTCTATAGCTGTATGATTAAAATTTAGGGTGGTTTCCCTTATAGACTTAATGAAATGAAAGCTTTGGAGAAATTCTTCTGAATTATTCAGCATACTTCAAAAATCCATCTGAGGAAACAGATGTGGCTCAAGCGATTGAGCTCCCATCTACCATATAGGAGGTTCAGGGTTCGATTCCTGGGGCCTCCTGGTGAAAGGCAAGCTGGCCTGCGTGATGAGCTGGCCCGAGGGGAGAGCTGGCCTGCACAGGAGTGCTGGCCTGTGCAGGAGAGCTGGCGCAGCAAGATGACACGACAAAAAGAGACAAAGAGGAGAGACAATAAGAGACGTAGCAGACCAGGGAGCTGAGGTGGCGCAAGAGATTGAGCACCTCTCTCCCACTCCAGAAGGTCCCAGGATTGGTTCCTGGTGCTGCCTAAAGAGAAGACAAGCACAGAAGAACACACAGAGAGCAGACAGCGAGCGCAAAACAATGAGGGGGTGGGGGGGAGGAGAAATTAATAAATAAATCTTTAAAAAAATAAATCCATCTGAACCATACTGAAAATAAATGCCCTCTAATTCCAAGAAACAGAACGACAATTTAAAAATGTTTTTCTTTAAAGCACAGAATGTCCCTCCCACCTTACGTCTTGTGCTTTAAAAAACCAGGAGCCAGATGACTCCACAATGGCAGCCAGGCAGAGGCTGACCTAGAGCCCTGGCCTTACAGTCACACGACTAAGTAAATGTGGGCACACCCTATCGCAGACTACGTAGCTTTCTTGTATCAAACTGAAATGAGACTTCAGGGCTCACCTGTTGCAGTTTCACTACTGAGACTGGATGACCCAGGTAGGCGGGGGATTCAGGCTGGATGGCATTGCGGGACCTTGACACCACTGGACTCAGGTTAGGGGAGGGCTGGCCCGGAAGCTGAGGGTCTGTGCAGGGGAGTGTTGACGGCTTTGGGTTAACCATGGCTGTAGGGCCGATGAGAAGATGAGCTGCTGAGCCAAGGCCAGGCAGGCTGAAATTCATAGGTCCCGTGTTTGGAAGAGTGCCAGGAGAAGAAACCGGCCCAGGCATTGTAGGAGAATAGAGAAGGGGAAAAGGGCCTAGTGTCGGAGATGGTAGGACCATGCAAGGAACACTGAGGGACGGCAGTTGACCTGACGGCGGAGCTGCAGCATGAGGGGCCTGATTGCCAGGTAAGAGCATGTTGAAACCATTTAAGCCTGAAAGAGAACAGGGTGTTAATGAACACGACATGAAGAAACCAAGTGAAACAGTTCAAGTGCACACCTTTCCCGGTCCTTTCAAAAGGCAGTTGATAATAAATCAATGAAAGGTGAACCCTCCCCCCACCTGGCCAGGTCAAATCCTCTTTCGTTTGTTTTCCGAGCTCCACACCTCTCTTCACACTAGTGGGCACAGCCGTAATTCCACCTTTGCTTGTGTGATTATTTGATTGATGCCTGTGTCTCTCACAAGGGGTTCTTAATGTGAGTTCCACCAAATCCAAATTGAAGAAGAAAGCGAACTTGGATGGGAGAAATGTTATTTTTATTAACTTCTAATTAAAAATTTATATTTCCCACAATTAAGTTCCCAGGCAACAAATCACAATAGTATTAACAGTACCTTCACTTTGTCACTAGTGAGAAGCAGATATACTCACATTACAATTATTACAGATATTTTAACGTACCTTTTAAACACATTACAACTTTGAAATTAAGATAGATTAGACCTGCTGCTAGAGCTTTTTGATATTATTAATAATTTTAAAAATTATTTATATATCACTATTTCAATATAATGGGCTTCCTTTGTAATCCTATGTATTTAATCTATTCATTTGTAAACATTCTGAGGAGGAATTGTGGGCTTCACCAGAATGCAAGAGTCCACAGCACAGAAAAGGCTAAAAGTCTCTGTACTGTGTTGTAATTTTCACAGGCAGGGACCGAATCTGGATTTTGTTCATCAGTGTATTGCTCACACATTGTTTCTCTAAACCATGTTAAGAGAAAGCACATAAAATATTTGTTAAAGGAATAAAGAACGTTTTTTAGATAAGTGAATAATACAAATAAAGACCTAAACTGTTCTGGCAAAGATGTTTAAGCCAACAAAGGTATTGAGGAAAATCAATTATGTGTTGGAATCAAGGGTAGCTTCCTGCATATCTTACAAATTAGGTATCTATTATAATTGAGCTTTACTTCAAAACAGTTACAGCTAATATTTATTGAGTGCTTATCAAGTACCAAGCACTATTTTCAGTGCTTCAGATTTATAATTAAATTAAACTTTCATAGCAACCCTATGAAGCAGGTGCTATTATTATTCCTGTTTTACCAATGGGGTAATGGTTGAATAACTTGTCTTCAGTTCTCGCAGATAATAAGTGGTTTTAAACCTCAAGCCCTCTTATTCCCGAGTTGGTACTTGAGCACAACGATATACTCAGTACTTCTTGATACAAGAGTCAAGAGTTAAGAATGCTACTTGCACATAATGGCCAATACGTTCATATCATTATAATAAACCAATGCCAGAATTAGCTGAGTTATAAAAATAGAAGAATCTTTTGATTTTATTGTGCTGTTTTTAAACCAAGCAAATCAAATAAGTTTAGTGCATTTTAAAAAATCACCTGTCCTAATTATGTTCCATTATCCTTGAGGTTGGTGAAAGTAGAATATTCTACCTTCATTTTATTGATGGAGAACCATTTAATCCTGAGAAATTAAGGGGAAAACAAAGAGAAAACCAGGGGGCTAAGAGTAAAATGATTTGGAGGTTGTAGACAGCAGCTCGTCAATGAAGCACTTTGGTCAGGTGACACAGAAGAAAAGTGAAAAATCCAAAATATGATCCAACTACACAAAGGACTCTAGTACATGCTGAAATCCCTTACCAGCTGGAGACGGCACGTAAAGATACTGCAGCAAAGGGGCTTCTTTGGTGTTTTCATTTTCTTTTGAAGGTTTATCAATTTCTACATTTTTTGAAGGATTTTCCCACTCAGGAGCAATGAAGCAGTTTGCTGTAGGCTTTCCTGAAACCTCTTTTGCAGCAGGGAGTTGGCCATTCATACGAACATCTTTGAGGGGCATGGGTTCCTTCTTAATGACAATCTTGGGAGAGGCAATGTCTGTGGGATCCGATGGTTTCTAAGCACAACCAAACCAGGAACCAGAAAAGCAAGTCAAAACCCAGGTAGTAAATCTTAATAACAGCTTTTGCAAAATAGCCAACACATAAACAAAAAGTAAAAACACTGCTGTGTGCCCTATTAATTTTGTGTGTCTGTTGTTTTATAATATTTACAGGCATAGTCTGGGCATGAATGACAAGTCATGGGACTCTGTAAACTTACGTTTCCTAAGCATAGAAATGATGGAGAATTTAATAATGGAAAACTGCCTATGGTGTAAAATAATTTCTGAACTGCTAACAATAAAGGGCAATGGTGCCATAGTCTCTTAGCAGCCTTTGAACTGCAGAGCTGGCCCCAACCGGGTGTGGTTGCCTAAGACATATGCCAGTTAGTCTTTCACTTCTGTTCTGCAACCCCAGGCTATATACAAAATTAGAAAAATTCATTCTGGCAAGAGAAAGGAATAGAGAAAGGTTCTTAATTAATGGAATGACTTCCATGAAGTGTGCCTAGCTGACCTGCTGTGAACTGCTTTGATGACAGTGCTTCTGCTTCTGGAGAGTTTTACTGGTTATATCTCATTAACCTCTGAATGGCTACTAAGCAGGAGTTGTGGACAGCTCACGTTTTTGTTCTGCTCATTTTGTAGCTAGAGAAATGGGATTGTTGAGCAGTGAAAAGAACTGCCTGAGCATACACTGTGAAAGCTGGGCAGCTGCCTCCTAGATTAAGATGATTTCAACTGGTTTTTAAAAAAAAGTATAGAAAGAAGACTGGGAGGAAATATATAAACATGTAAGCAGTACCTGCCTCTGTGTGGTGGGATTATAGATAAGTTTTTCTCTTCTTTATATTTTTTAATTAAAACAAACAAACAAACAAACAAACCCACTTAATTTTCTTATAGAATTAGTTGATGGCAATATTCCTGGAAGAGCCAGTCCAGTGCTTAATTATACGAGTAACGTAAAATAATCCCATATTCCAGACTTGGTAGGTTAACATTTGTGTTTCTCATTAGGAAGAAGCTTCTGGGTTAATGTGATGTCACCAGATACCTTCACCTGCATTCCCTTACCTTGGGCACAACAAGGGATAAGGGGCCGTCTTCATATTCTCTACTTTGTCTTTTAGTGGCTGGCTCGTCCTCCTCCTGAGGCTCTCTCTCTTCACTGACTCGCTTTTGAGCAAAGGGCACGGACAATAGCTCTGCTGCTGCTGGGACTTCCAAACTTTTGCTGTCCCTCTCTGCCCCTGACCCTGTGGGCGGTCCCTCCTGCAGGCTCCCGTACAGCATAAACAGTGATGTGGAGGGCACATACACCATGGGCTGACCCGCCAGGAGAGCTGGCTTCAGGCTCTCCAGGTCAGAGGCTGCAGAAGTGAGTGAGACGCCTACTTGGCCATTAAAACCATTCTGCACGGAGAATGCTTGCCCGTCCTTTTGAGCAGCAGAAAATACTTGGCGGGCTAAAGGATTAATGCAATATTCCGAGTCAACTGAAAGGACAGGGCAAGGAGCAACAGAGTCCAAGATGCTTGATGGAGGTATCATTCTCTTACTGGCAAAGGCTTTGCTCCTGTTAATATAAAGAAAAGTATTGAGTATCACCAAATTACCACATTCTACCAACTCCTGATTCTGCTTTTCTAGAGAACCATACCAAACCAGGGAGAGGTAATACTGCTGAGGCTAATATTAAAACACACTCCCTGAGACAGATGAGTATCTCATCTTAGAGGCAGATGACCAGGTATAACCTGGACAGAAGGTTATGGATGGGAGGGGAGGTACTGTTAGGGGAACTGAGATCAGAGCTAACCCTGATCCTTCCTCCAGTGCTTTATTTATTATTACCAACTATTGATAAATATTATTAATTCCCAAGCACTTATTCCTTACCAAGTATATAAGTACTATTATCATTAGCATAATATTATAATAATTTTTACAATAACTGCTACTCTTATCCTCCCCGCCCCAGTTTACTAGTGAGGAAGCCAAAGTTCAGAAGTTAAACTGTCTCAGGTTACCCAGCTATAAAGCAGTAAAGGTGGGCCTCACACTCAGCTCTCTGATGGCAAAGCCCATGTTCTTGGTCACTGTAAACAACCATAGGTGAATAAGGGAGACTGGACCAGAGTTTGATTTAAATAAGTATAAATCTAGTTTGTTTCAAATTCACTGTGAAAAAACAAAGTAGGCAGTTAATGAGGAAATAAACTTGCTTACAAAGTTATTTTCTCACCCGTTCTTGTCAGTTTCAATAAAGAATTTCTAGGCAGCACACATTCAAAATTTGTCCCATTGATGTATGAGATTATCAGTGAAGTTTGGGTCTTTCATACAGAAATTTCAAAATATTAAAAAATACGTGTGTGTTCTTAGCATACTTTTAGAAATAGATGAGGAAAATTCTTTTAAGATTCCTTTAAGAAAGAGAAAGCCAGAGGACAGGGATTTTTCTCAGCTGCTCTAACAGAATCACTGAGACTTATTTTGCCCAATCTCATTGTCCACTATGCTGCTGGGGAAAAAATGGAGTACACTGGGCTGTAGAGAGAGTAAATCTCTCCAACCACTAGCCCAATCTGACCAGTAACAGGTTTTACTAAGCTCTGTGAAACTCAACATACCCATACTTTAGTATATTGCTGTCCTACCTCCACAGCCATCTATTTTATCATCCCCATCTCCATCAATAATATCACCATGATCTAAGACCCAGATTTTATTTTTCAAATTTATCCTGTTTGGTGTCCTCTGGGCTTCTTGGATGTGCACATTCACTTCTTATGCTAAGTTCAGGAAGTTTTCCGTCATCATTTTTTTGAATATTCCTTCTGCCTGTCTTTCTTTTTCTTCTCCTTCTGGGAGTCCCATAATGTGTATATTGGTATGCTTGTTGGTGTCCCAGAGGTCTCTTAGGCTGTTCTCGCTTTTCATAATTCTTTTATCTTTCTGTTCCTCACCCTGACTCATTTCAATTGTCTCATCTTAGAGTTTGCTGATTCTTTTGCCAGCTCCAATCTGCTATTGAAACCCTCCTGGGAATTTTTCATTTCAGTTATTGTAGTCTTTAACTCCACCATTTTTGTTTGGTTCTTTTTAAAAATTTCTCTCTCTTTACTGAGATTCTCATATTATTCAGTTTTCCTTCTATCCTTTGGTTCATTCTCTGTATTTTCCTTCATTTCCGTGATCATACTGAAGATCAGTTTTTAAAAGTCTTTGTCTGGTATGTCCACGGTCTGGCTTTCTTTGTTGATGTTTTCTGAATTTTTTTCCTTCCATCATTTTCTGTTTCTTTGTCTTGCAATCTTTTATAGTATGCTGTACATTTTAATATTTTAAAATATTAACTCTAGGATTTATTCCCTGAGATGTCTTTTTCTTGAGTTTGTAACCAGCTGGTGATAAGACAGATTTTTGAATGTCAGCTCTTCTATCAGGAAGGTCTGCCCAAGGCAAATGCAAAGCACAGTGTCCTCCCTGTCTTTTCTGGGCCGGTGTCTTGTCCTGGCTTGTGCCTGCTAGTGGCTTAGGAGTTCCACTGTGTGAGTCCGAAGCAGGGTGGATCCCAGAAAATCCTGTTCTTACAGCTAATCCATTCCTGTGCATGTAAATCTATTGTAATTTTTTTAGGAGGTATTGGGGATTGAACCCAGGACCTCACACATGGGAAGCAGGTGCTCAACCACTTGGGCGATATCCACACCCCAATGAGAGTTGGTTTTTCGGAGGTACTGGGGATCAAACCTGGGACCTTGTAAATGGGAAGCAAGCGCTCAACCACTTGAGCTACATCTTCTTCCCTGTAAACCTATTGTAGACGGGACCTTTTGATCAGATTTAGTGAAGGGACCTTCTTTTTGATTAGATTACTTCAGTAGGATATGACCCAGGGTAGGTCTCAATCCTCTTATTGGTAGTCTTTATAAATGGAGGAATAAAAAGCCGCAAACACAGAAAAAAGCCACAGAATCCGAGAGAAGCTACTAGAAGTTGAAATCAGTGAAACCAAGAGAGAGAGAAAATCCAGATGGAGCAGTCTGAAGCTGAAAGCAATGGGCCTAGAGGAGAGGGGCAAGATGAGCAGACCCTGCCATGTGTCTGATTGCTCACAGCTGAGAACGGGGAGAAAGGATCTCTGATGATGCCTTGATTTGGACACTTTCATGGCCTCAGAACAGTTAAGTTGTTTTTTTTTTTTTTTAGTCAATTTTATTGATAGATATTAATAAAGCATACAATTCATCCAAGGTATACAATCAATGGAATTTGCTATAATTACATAGTTGTGCATTCATCACTTCAATCAGTATTGGAGCATTTTCATTATTTCAATATTAATAATAATAAACAAAACAAACAAACAAACAAGAAAATTCCTCACCTCTCAATCTCTCTATGCTTCCCCCACTGTACATAGCTGCTTTTTCTGGCTATTCTATCCAAAGTATATAATCAATGGCTTTTAGTATAATCACAATGTTATACATTCATCATCTTAAAAATTCTAGAACAATTTCATTACTCCAAAAAGAAAGACTCCAAACCCCTTAGCATTCCTTCCTCAGACCTACATAACAACTAACCTTTTATCTTTATGAATTGATTTATATTTACATTTTATATAAATGGAATCATACAATATGTGGTACTCTGTATCTGGTCTCCTTCACTTAGTATGTGTTT
>JAQZBX010053947.1:0-18770 GCA_029593785.1 Cabassous unicinctus | reverse complement strand
TTATTAAAGGAACCGTTTTATTTATTTATTTATTTATTTATTTATTTATTTATTTATTTATTTATTTATTTATTGGCATAATACGGTACCAATAATAAATCCTTCTCTAGACAACCCCCTTCATGGAATAGTCTCTAACTAGGGTCCTGGAAACTAATCAAGCACTTCCCAATTTCTGCATTCTCCAGGGACGCAAAAGTCTGATATGTAGAACGCTAAAAACTGCACTCTGGCAGACTCCGCCCTTCTGGATCAGAGCCCCTGCATCATCGGCCTGCGTCTAAATGAGGTTAACTGCAGATTCGCCTTTCCCCTCAGCCTGTCGCTACTTCAAGCTAGCTTATCTGCTCTCTGAATTTATGAGAGGGTTCAGGCAGCCAGATTGACAGCTAAAATATCCCCTCTCTACTTTCTGTCAGAACTCTCCCTCTTTTGGGGATTGCCCCTTTTCTCAGCTCCGTGGGCCGGGGCTAATTCCTGCACTTCTGGGCTTCTCAGCTCCCTAGAAGATTAACCCCTTCCCTCCTCCAGGTCTGATTCATTGCAGATGTTTTGTTCATCTAAGTTGCGGGGGGCTTCAGGAAGCCAAATCCCCAGACAATTAAGCTCTCTTACCAGAGCTCCCCCCTCATAAAACGCCCCCTCCCACCGGGTCGGGTCACCCAGTTACTGGAGTGACGGGAGTCGCTGTTCCAGCTGGCTTTTTTTTTTTCCCCGTAACGGTGGGGGTCAGCCGACTGTGTTAAGCACCACAGGCAGGCTTAAAACTCACGAATCTCTATGGTTCAGTCCACACCATCGATCTGTCCAGATAGATGTCCCAAGCTTCTTACTCCACACACCCACAGCACAGACACCCGTTCCGCACCCTGTCCACTCTCTGCCATGATCTGGGAGCTGCTTGCAGTCGCCCTCCTAAGCTGACGCCATCTTTCCACCGTCTTGTATCAGATTTAGTAAAATGAATATTTAACTAATGTAGGCAGTGTGGGGTAATATGGCGGATAAAACTGGAGTACTTTTAATGGAAAGGGAAACCAAATAGAGAAAAATATATAGAATTATTTTAAAGGTCAGAATGATGAGGAGAAATGGAAAGGGTAAAGAAAGGGCTGAAAGGAAAAATTTAATAATAATAATAATAAATAGACAAGATTGAAATCAACACCCATGAATTTGAGGACTAATGAAAAAAGGTAGGATGTTAGAACCACAACAGAAAGCAGAAGGTGGAAAATGAAGGAAGGAAAAGAGATAGCATTGTTAGGAAAAATCAGTATATACAGAGACTGGAAAAACAAGGAAGAAAAAGCATAGCAAAGAAGAAACAAGGTAGCAGCATCTAATTTTTAAAAAAAAGGGGTGTGGGGAGAAAAAAAATGAAAGAAAAGCAAGTAACAAACAAACAAAGAAAAACCAAACAAACACACAAGCATACAGTCAAACAAAGTTAAGGAAGAACAGCATTCCTTCTTGGGCTCTTTTGGAGCCTCTCAGCCTGGGTTCATCATTCAATTACCCTGCAGCCTACTCTCTGCAGGTTTTGAAGCAGATTTTAGTAATTAAATTAAGTTAAAAAAAACTTTTTTTGAAGAAATAAGGGAGCCAAAATAAGGCCTCTTCAGTAACACCCCCTGCACTGAGGGGACCCTAAATAGGCTCGTGTAAACTTATCAAACACTTCCCTATGCCTGGCACCCCTGGGGAGCTGACACTCTGACTCTCAGTGTGGAATTATGAAATTGGCTGGCTCCATCCCCTCCCGAGCCAAGCCTCTGTGTCCCATGCTTGTCAGGTAAATCAGGCTTCCTCAGCAGATTTGCCTCTCCCCTCAGCCTGGCACCACTTCTAGCTAGCTGGTTTGCATCCAAAAAGCTGCAAGGGGATCCAGAAAAATCCCCTCTCATCCTTTGCCTTGACTCCTCCACTCTTGGATAGTGCTCCCTCTCATGAGGTTGCTGGAAGGGTGGGGTTTAGCCAACTGCATCCACGATTTCTAGCTGGGGGAAAATCTCATGATTTTATATTGAGCAGTCCTCCTTGCTGTCCAGCTCCCTCTGGATCGGTGTCCCCAAGGTTTTCCACTCTGCAGGCTCCCAGAAGAGACCATCTGGACAGGATCCTGTTCCCAATCAGCTGTCTTATGTGAGAGAAATGGTGAGTGCTCACCTAAACCAAGGCCATCATCTGCCATTCTCCAAAACCTGCATAATTATTTTAAATTGCTTTTGTGCTGGTTTGCAAGTATTTTGTTGAAGAATTTTGCATCTATGTTCATTAGAGATATTGGTCTGTAGTTTTCTTTCTTTCTTTCTTTCTTTCTTTCTTTCTTTCTTTCTTTCTTTCTTTCTTTCTTTCTTTCTTTCTTTCTTTTTTAAAGAATATTAGGCTGGTTTTTGTAGAACGGTAATATTGGCTTCATTGTATCATTCTTTCCTATTTACTATTTTTCAAGAGCTTGAGCAAGATTAGTATTAGATCATCTTTGAATGATTGGTAGAATTCACATGTCTAGCCATGTGTTTGAGGAGTTTTAATTTCTGGAAGGTCATTGATGAATTTTTTAAATTTCTTCACTTGTGATAGTTTTATTGAAGTCTTCTATTTCTTCTAGGATCAATGTAGGTGGTTCATGTGATTCTAGGAATTTGTCCATTCAGCAACACTGTCTAGTTTTTGACTTGCAATTTTTCATGGTATCTTCTAATGATTTCACTTATTTCTGCAGGGTCAGTGGTAATGTCACCCCTCATTTCTGATTGAATTTATTTGTATGTTCTCTCTTTTTTTCTTTGAAAGTCTAGCTAAGTGTTTGTCAATTTGGGTAATCTTCTCCAAGAACAAACTTTTGGTTTTGATAATTCTCTCTACCTTATTTTTGTTCTTGATTTCATTTATATTTGCTCTGATTTTCACTATTTCTTTCCTTTAACTTGGGTTGGGATTAGTTTGCTGTTCCTTTTCTAGTTCTGCCAAGTGTTCAGTTAGAGATTCAATTTTAGCTTTCTCTTCTTTTTTAATATAAGCATTGAGTGCTATAAATTTCCATCTCAGGACTTCCTTTGCAGTGTCCCATGGGTTTTGATATGTTGTGCTCTCATTTTCATCATCTCAAGATATTTGCTGAACTCACTTGCCATTTCTTCTTTGACCCACTGGTTAAGACCTTTTATTGAAGTGAAGACCTTATTTTGAGTGAAGTAAGTCAGACATTGAAGGACAAATATTACATGACCTCACTGATATGAATTAAGCAAATTAAACAGACTAACAGAGTTAGCGTCTGGAAGATAGGTTTACAGGAGTAGAAAGGAAGTAGAGGATTGTGAGCCAAAGGGCATATGGCAAAATCTATGGTAAGGTTGAAGAGTGTAGTTGTGCCATGCAAGGGCATGAGAGTGGTGCAGTGACTCAATTAGGTTTGGTCGTGCTGGTCTGTGAGGGGTTTAGGTTTGGGACATTGCATTGGCTTATCCATGGAACTTGGGGGAGGGTCAGGGGAAGGAACAGGTGGACTCTTGGGATTTGCAGGTCTGTGATTAAAACTGTCATCGAGAATGTTCTTTTGGCAAACATGGCAGGGGATGATTACTTACCAGTAATCAGTGTGGGAGGAGGAGGAGGCATTCAGGGCAGGTTGCACCTGGGCTGGCTTCTATAAAAAATGTAAGTGTTCATCTTGTCATATTGTGTTATATCAGTGGGTGGAGAACCACAAAATAAACAGGAAAATATTGAACTCCTAATGTGGAGAGTTGTGCTATGTTTTCAAAAAGAGGGGCAAGAGTCTATCAAGAACATAAGCAGTGCCTAATAAAAGAAATGCAAATTCATCAAGCCCCCAATATTATTGCAAATGACTATGAGTCTTATTCTTCAAAAAGTGAGACTTAGTGGTTACCAGATGCCCTGAGGGAGAAGGAGGGAAGAATAGAACAGATGGGGCATAGGGCATTCTGGGGGAATTGGAATTGTTTTGCATAATCTTTCAATAACAGATATGGAGCATTTTAAATTTTATCAAAATTTATGAAAGTGTATGGTCCAAAATGTAAACCATAAGGTAAACGATTACCTTATTGGTTAGAAGCAATGCTTTAATATATTTATGTCAATTGTAACAAATATACCATATGCATGAAAAATGTTATTAATAGGGGAGAGGGCAAAGGGGGGAGGTCATTCGGTGTATGGGAATCACCTATATTCAGTATGTGAATTTTCTGTAACCTAAAGCTTCTTTGAAGATAAAATGAAAAAAAAAAAAAAGACTTTGGGGAATATATAGAAGAAAATTGTCACTGTACATAAACGACAACTGATCTTACTATGATGAAAGATGTAATGTCTAAATATGTTATAATTTTTATTTTTTTTAATTTTTTGTGTTTTATAAAGTTTTTTTTTTTTTTAGATCTATCACGATTATTTCATTGCCTTATCATTTGTGGTTACTATTTGCATGAAACATATTTTTCTAATGCTTTACTTGTAAACTGGTTGTGCCCTTATGTCTGAGGTGAGTCTCTTGTAGACAATGTATAGAAGGCTAATTTTAAAAATCCATTCTATCATTCCATGTCTTTTGATTAGGAAGTTCAAACTATTAACATTCAATGTTATTACTGTAAAGGCATTACTTGTTCATCCATATTTTCCCTTTCATTTTCTGTTGTCATATCATACTCTTGTCTGTCATTTTAACCTTTCATTTACCTTTTCTAATAATCTTCATTTCTACATTCTTTTACACATCTGTTTCGCTTGTTTTTTTCCTTTCAGGCTGCAGCACTCCCTTTATTTTCTCTTGTAATTCTGATCTTCTGGTTACATATTCTATCCGTTTTTGATTGTCTGTGGAGAATTTGAAAAAATCCTCATTTTTGAAGGTCAATTTTTCTGGATACAGGATTCTTTTCTGGCAGATTTTCTCTTTCAATACCTTAAATACTCATACCACTTTCTTCTCTCCTCCGTGGTTTCTGATGAGAGGTTTGCATTTAATTTTATTGGTATTCAATTGTATGTGATGCTTTTCTTTTCATTTACTGTTTTCAGCATCCTCTCTTTATCTCTGATATTCATAATTCTGAAGAGTAGGTGTCTCAGGGTAGGTATCTTTGGATTTATTCTTTGGGGGTGCACTGTCCTTGGATATTGATGTTTATGTCTTATCTAGGGGTTGGGAAGTTTTCCATCATGGTTTCCTCAAATAATTCTCTCTGTCCCTTTTTCATTCTCTTCTCCTTCTGGGATGTCAATAATGAATATATTTTTGAATTTTGCTTTGTCATTCAATTCCCTGATATCTGTTCCATTTTTTTCTTTCTCTCATCTTTCTCTTCTCCTGTCTTTTCCAGTTCCTATGTTCTGTTTTGAAATCACTAATTCTGTCATTAAGCAATTAAATTTGCTCTTTTTGCCTCTAATGCACTTTTAATCTCATTCATTATGTTTTTCATTCCCATAAAGTTTGTTACTTTTTGTTGCAGACTTTCAAATTGTTCCTTATGCCACCCATTGTATTCTTGATATACTTTATCATTTCATCATTTTTTCCCAATTCTTTAAGTTGATTTAGGAGAGTTGTTTGATTATTATTCATTACTTTCTTAATTCCTGTATCTTTTAAGGATATTTGGTTTGTCCCTATGACTGGGCCATCTATTCCTGTTTGCTAGTATGGTTTTAAAGTTTTTGCTAATACTTATGCATCTGAATATATACATGAATTTACTCTGATGGCCAATTTCTTTCTCTTGTCTATTTTTCCCCACAGCTCTTATTTGATATTTGGTTCATCGTATTCTATGTCTTTAAAATTGCCCAGTTAAATTATTAAAATTGTGCCAGGGACTCACTAACGGGTTGCAGATTTTCTCACAAGAGTACAGAGAGTACCAAAGGAAATTTTTGTCCATATAATTTCCAGACTAGCCAGCAGATTGTGGTTGTTTTCACACCTTTCCATAGATATGATTCAATCTCCATTTTCCTGTGTTTTGGTCTGGCCAGAGCCAAGAACAAAGTGGGCACTGTTCACCAAATTCACAGAAGAAAAGCCCCTCTACTCCCCTCTCATTTCACTTGTAATATCTGACAAGAGGAATGATATCTGTTCCCCTCTCAGTCAGCTACAGTGATCCAGGAGTTTTATCCTCTCTAATATCATGTGGGTGGGGGAGCAGCGACCTTCTTGGCTGCCATGGGGGCTTGATAACTCACGTTTGTTGTTTCTAGTATTTTGCCTTTCTGTCCCTCACCCTCTTGGGAGCTGTGTAGCATTGTTCTTGTCTCCTGACCCCTAAAGCAGTCACTCAGACACCTTTAGGCTCTTTCTCCATTCTTTTTGTGAGATGGTTTGCCCTGCCTGCCTAATCCAATGCTCTATTCCCACAATGCTGTGTGTGTTACACTGAGTGTGACAGAGTTGGACTCAGATGTGACTTTTCTACACATGCCTCTGCTGTCCCTTTTGTTTCTACCTGTAGTTGGTGGTGGAGTTGGTAGGTGTATATCCAGGAAACTTGAATCTCTGGGATGTCCATGTGCTGACTGGGCCCTGAGGCTCATTGGAGTTGCAGCATCTACTGTCCAGTTCATTGGACTCACCCAGGACAGCTGATGAGTGGTGAGGTTGGACAACCACTACTACAAGGAATGGAGAATATCTACAACTGCTAGCAAGAGTGTGCCATACATCAGCCATATGGGATTGAAGTCCCCTCTCAATTAGAGGTGGAGTGGGCATCACCTTCCCAGAATTTTCAGGATTGGTGAATAAAATATGGACTAGAATAGACTTACTGGTGTTCTACTATAGACTTGTGATTATAGCACTAGAAAAAATTATAACATGAATGTGGAGACAGTAGCCACTGGAGGTGCTGAAGTCAGGGAGAGGGAAAAAAAGGTGTAATATGGGGGCATTTTCTGGAGTAAGAATTGACCTGGATGACATTGCAGTGACAGGTACAGGCCATTATATATCCTGCCATAGCCTAAAGAATTGATTAGGAGTGAGTATAAACTACAATGTAAATTGTAGTCCATGATTAGTGGCAATCCTCCAAAATGTATTCATCAATTGCAATGAATGTACCACACTAATGAAAGAAGTTGTTAATGTGGGGAAAAGTAGGAGGTCTGGGGAGTGGGGCATATGGGAATCCTTTATTTTTTTATGTAACAATTTATGTAATCTAAGTATCTTTTAAAAATAAATAAGAACTGTATTCAAAAAAATGTCCAGGAAACAATAATGTAAACAGACATATTGTCATTGAAGTTTTGTTTTTCTATTTATAGAGCAAAGGCAGAGTACATTTAGCATAGTTCTTAAGGGACCTTGGATTTTCAGAATTGTATATGAGTATTAGGTTCAATTCAACATCACCAGTTACATTAGCCAGTAACAAGTGAGTCAGTCAGTCCTTTGAAGTCATTCATTTACTTCTTTCTAGCCATGAATGTCCTATAGGGCATATTCTTCCAATAGAAGACTGTTTCATCTACATGGAATATCTCTTGTGTAGTGTAGCCACATTCATCAATTATCTTAGCTAGACCTTCTGAGAAATCTGCTGCAGCTTCTATATTAGCATTTGCTACTTCACTTTGCTCTTTTTTTGTTATGAAGATGTTTTCTTTCCTTAAATCTCATGAACCAAACTCTTCTAGCTTCAAACTTTTCTTGTGCAGATTCCTCACCTCTATCAGACTTCATAGAATTGAAGAGATTTGGAGCCTTGCTCTGGATTAAGTTTTGTCTTAATGGAATGTTATGTCTGGTTTTATCATCTATACAGACCACTAGAACTTTCTCCATGTCAGCAATAGACTATGTAGATTTCTTTTGATTTGTGTACTCACTGGAGTAGCACTTTTAATTTCCTTCAATAATTTTCTTTTGCATTTACAACTTGGCTAACTGCTTATGCAAGAGGCCTAGCTTTCTGCCTATCTAGGCTTTTGACAGGCCTTACTAAGCTTAATAATTTCTAGCTTTTTATTTAAAGTGAGAGACGTACAAGTGTTCCTTTCACTTGAACACTTAGAGGCCATTGTGGGGTTACTGAGTGCCCTAATTTTAATATTGTTATGTCACAAGGAATAAGAAGGCCTTAGGAGAGGGAGTGAGATGGGGGAATAGATATTCTGTGGAGCAGTCAGCACACACAATAACATTTATTAATTAATTTTGCTGTCTTCTATGGGCATGGTTTGTGGCAATTGGAAGCAATTTCAATAGTAACACAAAATAACAGTGATCACAGGTCAGCATAACAGATATAATAATAATGAAAAAGTTTGAAATATTGGGGAAATTAACAAAATGTGAGACATGAAGTAAGCACATGCTGTTTGAACAATGATGTCAATAGACTTGTTAGATTCAGGGTTGTCACAAACTTTCCTTTTATATATTAAAAAAACCTCAATATCTGCAAAGCACAATAAAGAAGAAAGCACAACAAAATGGGATATATATGTATATATTTTTAGTTGAGTTGACTTCATACACTTTGCAATCATATGTTAGAGATTCTTCCATGATATTTATATTTTAAGTAAGTCTGTTCTTTTTTAATTGTGAGTTGCCTTCCACTAAATAAATATACCAAAAATAATTGTTGATTCACCTGTTGATAAATATTTAGATTTTTTCCAGGTTGGTGGTAAAAATAAAACTGCTATGACCATCAATGTATAAATCTTTGCATGCAGATGTGCTTGCTTTTCCTTAAGAAAATGCTTAGGTGTGAATTTTCTGAGCTATATAGTAAATACATATTTAACTTTATAATAAACTGCTAAAATTTTCCAAAGTGGTTGAACCAGTTTGCATTCCCATCAGCAGTGCTGAGTATTTCATTTCCCATATCCTTAAAAACATTTGATGTTTTTAGTTTTTAATTTAAGCTATTCCAGTGGGTACATAGTATAGCTCAATGTGTCTCACTTTACATTTCTCTGATGACTAATGACAGTAAGCATCTTGTCATATGTTCACTGGTTACTTTTATGGCTATTTTTATTCTTTGGCAAGGCTATTCAAATAATTAGCTCCTTTTATTAGGTTGTTTTTCCCATATTCACAATTTGTCATATTCTCTGATATTAATCTTTAACCAGTCTTTTTCATATAATACTTACATATATATAAGCATATGTATATATATACACACATATACACATACATATACATGCACAGGCACATACTTCCTAATTTCAGTTTTGGGCTTGCTTTTTTCATACTCTTAATTGTGTTTTTTTATAAAAAGCAAAATTATTTTTCATAAATTAAATATTAATAATTTTTATTTTCATTGTGCTTTTTCACGTGTCCTATTAAGACATCATTGTCTATTGAAATTTATAAAAGATTTTCTTTACTATTTTCTGCTAGAAATTTTATACTTTTACTATTTACATCTACAACAATAACCATTTTTTGGTGAATTTTGAATGCAGTAAATTTTGAGTTTAATATTACTTTTTTCTAAATGGCTTTTTAAATTCTTTCATCAAAGACTATCCTTCCCCTATTTATTTTTCTTGCCCTTTTTTGAAAATCAGTTGACTAGAAATGTGTCAATCTATTTTGGACTTATTTTAGAGACATTTTTAATTTTTTTTTTTTTACAAATGGAAGTCTTGATTACCATGGCTTTATGGTTATTCTTTAAATTAGGTGCTAAAAGTCCTCCAACTCCACTTTTCATTTTTCAAAATAGTTTAGCCTAATCTAAAAATATTTGAATTTCCATATAAATTTAAGAAATAACTTTTGGTTTTCTCTCTCTCTCTCTCTCTCTCTCACACACACACACACACACACACACACACACACACACCCTTTAACATGCACACAATTTTACTTAATTATTTGGTGGAAACATGGTAAGCCCAGGTGTAGATCAAGAGATGGAGAGAGACTTGAAACATTTTAGAGAATTATTGTGATCACAGTTCCCTAGGAAGAGCAACACATGTCTATGCAGGTCCCAAAAAACAGCACCAGGAGTGGACATGAGGCAGAGAGAGAGAGAGACAGAAGTGCAGATGTACTTTGTATTGTGATCTTGGTGGCCATTGTATAGTGGCATGTCAAATTACCACTAGCATGCAATTGGCTGGCTATATTTGAAAATGGTGCCATCCTCAGTTGGATGTTGCCTATGTGTAAGCAGGGAGGGCAGATTTATCAAGAGAAAGAGATCTAAGGCAGGCATGGCCACCTAGGCACACCAATAGTTTCCAAAGAACCACTTTACAAAACCTAAAAAATGTGGTTAATATACACACTCACAATCCTATGGTATTATGAGACTTTTGATTCATGAACATGGGATGCCTCACCATGTATTAAGTCTTCTTTAATTAATTTTAGCAATATTTTGTGATTTTAATTGCAAAGATTTTTCATACATGTTGCTAATTTTTCCTTGAATGATTAATGTTTTTGATGTGAATATAAATGGTATTTTTCAAATTCATTTTTAATTTTTTGTATTAGAATCTAAATTATAATCAATTGCTGTACATTGCCCTTGCAAAATATCAAACTAATTCTTTTACCAATCTGGTAGCTTTTTGGTAGATTATCATGATTTTATATTTATACAAACACCTAATTTGCAAGTAAAGAAAGCTTTTTATTTTCCTTTATAACAAATTTGCCTTCTGTTATATAGCCTTGTTTCTATTCCTTGCCTTATTATACTTCCTATATTTTATCCATTGCTATTTCAGGTTGGATATCCTTCCTTTTGCCTAATCATAAGGAGAATCATTCAGTTTTCACTATTTGTTTCGATGTTAAATAGTTTAATTTTGCTTTTGTTTATTTAAGAAACCCTTTCCAAATTCACAAAATTTCTTCTTATAATTTGTTGATCTGTTTTTATTTTTCTTAAATTGTAAAAATCCATTGGCTTTTCCAACTCCTTTATATGCATATATTAAAAGTTTCACATCATTTAATCCTTTAGTCCATGTATACGGTAAATTAATTACTTGATTTCCAAATGTTAAATCAATCACATTACAGGAGTATTCTCCAATTGGTCATGATGAATTGTTCTCTTAGTATATTGCTAGACTTGATATTTTAAAAACTTTTTATTTTATACAAAAAAAATTCAACATTTATCTTTTAAACCACTTTCATGTGTACAATTCAGTGACATTAATTACATTCACATATTATATTACCATCACCAACATTCATTATCCAAATTTTTTCATCCACTCACACAAAAACTTTTCAACCAATATGCAATAATTTTTCATTCCCCTCATTCCCTGTCCCTTAGAAACAGGTAAATTACTTTCTGGTTCTGTGATTGAGAGTTTTCTGGGTAATTCATATAAGTGAGATTTTTGTGTGTGTGCAGCTTATTTCACTCAACATGTCTTCAAGGATTATTGATGATGTAGCATATATCAGAACTTCGTTTCTTTTCAAAGCTGAATGTTATTCTCTTGTGTATATATACCACATCCCCCCCCCATTTATCTGTTGAAATACACAGGTTGCTTTCACCTTTTGGCAATTGTGAATAATGCTGCTTTGAACATTGAACAAATATCGGAGTCCTTGATTTTAATTCTTTTGAATGTGCTTTTTGGCCATTTGTTTGTATTCTTTTCAGAAATGTCTATCCATGTCCATGGTCCATTTCTTTACTTGGTGTGGTAGTTTTGAGCTACATACCCCACAAAAAATGTTCTTAAACTTAAACCATTCCTGTGGGTATGAACCCTTATAAATTGGACGACTGGATGAGGTTACTTCAATTAATGTGTAGCCCACCTGAATCAGAATAGGCCTTAATCCTATTACTGTAGGCTTTTTAGGGAATGTCATGGAGAGATAGAAAACCACAAGAAGCTGCAAGAAGCTGGAATTCAAGGTATCTGAGATGTCAGGAAAGGCCATCATTTACATTACCATGTTTCAGAGGAGACAAGAACCAAGGATCACTGGCAGGCATAGCTGAACACCAGTCTTTCAAAAGAAAGACTTCTCCTACCCTCAAGCCATGAGCCAATAAATTCCTGTGTTGTTGTTTTTTTCCTGTGAATTCATTTCAGAGTGTTTGGGCAGACAGGAAGCAAAAACAGTTTTGAGTACTGAGGATGGAGTGCTGCTATTGCAAATACCTAAAAGCTGGAAAAGGCTTTGGAATTGGGTAATAAGCAGAGGCTGGAAAATTATGAGGTATTTAATAGAAAATCCCTAGATTACATTGAAAAGACTGTCGGCAGAAATATGGAAACTAAATAGACTCTAATTCAAATGAGGACTTAGAAGGAAATGATGTATACATTACTGGAAATAAGAATTGTTATAAAGTGACAGTGAGCCTGGACAAAATATTTTTCAGATATTGCATTGAAAGTGGAATTTCAAAGCAATGAACTAGGATATTTAGCCGAGGAAATTTCCAAGTTAAGTGAAGAAGATGCAACCTGATTTCTCCTTGCACCTTATACTGAAATGAGAGAAGAAAGGGATGAGATGAGAAATGAACTTAAGCACAAAAGAGAAAGAAGAAATTGATCACTTCTCAGCCTTTTGCCTAAGATCAAGTGTAGAAATTGTTTGGAAAATTCTGGGCATATCCAGTTAATGTTTTCTGACAGCAGTGTCAGAAACAGATCTGTCAGGGATCTCCCTGAACTTCCAGAAAGTCAGTCCCTGGAGAATAGGGCTCTATATGAGCATTTAAATGAACATGCATAGAGTTAGCCATTACAGTGAAAGTCAGGATTGGAGGTGCAGTTATCCATGATGAATCCATTTAAAGTCTATATGTCTGAATATTTGGACACCTGTGAACTTCAAGTAAAGCCAACCTTGATTAAAAGGGGCACAGAAGGGATGAATTCAAAGAACAATGACTTCAAGAGTGGAAGCATGGAGGCTGAGGCCTAGCCCAAAGTGATCTCTTCAGGCTGAGAAAGCAGGCCCACCAGGTATGTTTAAGCCTGCATTTGGAGGGAGGAGGCCATTTTCCTAGTGCTTGCAGGGGTCAGGCCACTGATCAATAAACGACTCTCAGACTTTGAAATGCCATTGAATTCTGGGTTTTTGAAATGTTCAAGATCCCTGACTCCTGTTTCCTTCTAATTTCTTCCTTATGGAATGGAAAAGTTTATCCTATTTCCACCATCCATTGTATATTAGAAAGAGATAACTTTTTTTTTTTTGGTTTCAGAGTTCCACATTTCCACAGGCAAAGGGGAATTGTATCCCAGGACAGACTACACCCATAACCATGTGGCTATAGTATGGAATCTTATTGTGTTTTTTATTTGTATGTTACTCATGACCAAAGATGTTAAGCATCTTTTTATGTGCTTATTGGCCATTTGCATGTCTTCTTTGTAGAAATGTCTATGAAAGTCTTCTACCCATTTTTAACTGGTTATGTTATCAGAGATAGTTTCTAGGTTCTTGGATTCATTGCAAGAAAGAATTCAAGGATAAGCCACAAATTAATCAGGCAATCAAAGAATTTATTGGGGGTTAATGTAAGAAAGAGAAAGTTCACCGTCAGGGATGAAGGTGTGCATTTTCAAGGGAGAAAAATGTGAGGTACTGCCCTGGGGTCCCCTGTTTTATGGTGGTACATGACTCCATGGTCTGCATTGATTGGCATATTAGAGACAAAGCAGTGTAACTCTATTGGGTGATTTGATTCTCTTTGTGGGTTACAGGTTGATGTTTGGTGGTGAGTTGGCTTCTGGCTGTGGTCCATGAGCTCTCCAGGGTGTGTGGTGATTGGCCTCTGGCCACTCTCTATAAAATATGAGGAATGTGAAAGTGGGTGTGAGTAGTGGGGATGTCCCCTTGCCCCATTCCTTTTTTCAGTATGTAATGACAAGGGAGCTGCTGGGTGTGTGCTGTGTGCTGTGTGCTGTAAGCTTCAGGGTGTTTGTGATGTAAATTGTCCCTTCCTAACTTTCCTTTGTGACTCAGTAGCCTAATGCTAGTAAACAAGCATTAAGTTTCTCTTAACAGGCTTTTTAGATTTTCTGTCCCTTTTCTACTTATGTCCCTATTCTACCCTGCCTCAGTTATGTGACTTTTGTTGTTTAGTTGAAGCAATTATTTATATATTCTGTTATAAAAATCTTACCAGATAGATGGCTAGCAATTACTTTCTCCCTTTCTTTAGGTTAACATTTTATTGGAGAATTTTTGAGTTTACAAAAGCATTATACATACTTTACAAGATTCTCATAAATCTCCCCACCACCACCAACTTACATTGTTGTGACACATTTTCTACAAATGAATATCATAATTTTACTGCTACCTAAAATCCATAGCTTATATTTGGTGTATTTATCCCAGAAACCTAACTAATATTAACATATTGTTCTAGTTTCTGAGAGAAAGTTCCATATTTATAATGTAAATCATAGTCCATCACCCACTATGTGTTTCACTGTGTTATACAGTCTCCTGACTTATACAAACCTTCAAAAGTATACACTCAGTGGCTCTCAATTTCCCCATAGAGTTGTGCTCTCATCACCTAAGTCCATTTTAGAATGTTTCATTACTACAAAAATAAGAGTCCAATATGCTCTTATACCTCCCCATTTTTACTCCTAAATATTTTATTCTATTAGCCACTATTGCAAATGACAATATTTTTCCTGACTTCCTCCTCAGGTTTCTCATTAGTAGTGTATATAAATGTGGCAGTTTGGTATTTATGAATTCCAAAAATAGATATTGGATTGTATTTGTAAACTGGTTTGTTCCTCTGGGTATATTAGATTGTATTAGATTCAGATGTTTCACTTTTACTTTATTAAATCAAAATTATTGCTTTTATTCAATGACATCATTAGGGTGACTCAGTTTGAGTCTGTGCACCCCCCGCTTTGTGGGCTATATAAATGGATGCTCAATCAAAGAAATGGAACTAAATACACAGAGAAGGAGAACACAGAGAGTTTAATTTTGGACATCAGAGGCCTGGGGAGAGCGCTAAGCCATTTGCCTGATAGTTTGCAGCTGAAAAGACCAGAGTCTGGAACAGCTGAGAAAGCCTAGAAAGAAATGAGTACCAGGGAGAAAGCTAAGACTTAAGATAGTCTACAGCTGAAACCCAAAGAAGCTTGGACCACAGAGCCTTAGGAGGAAGTGGAGGCTGAATCCTCACAGACTGGCAGCCATCTTTCTCCAATGCATGGCAACAGACTTTGGTGAGGGAAGTAACGTACTCTTTAAGGCTTTGTGAGTGTAAGCTTCTACCCCAAATAAATACCCTTATAAAAGCCAACAGATTTCTGGCATTTTGCATCAGCACCCCTTTGGTTGATGAATACACAATTTTGTACTAGAGAGTTGAGTCATGCTTTTGCAATTATGAAAATGTTGGAACAGTTTTATAAATTGATAAGGGGTATTTTTGATGGAATTGTGAGATGCTTCATGGAAAAGGCCTAGAGTACTTTGAAGAGACTTTTGGTAGGAATATGAACACTAAAGAGACATTTATGAGGCCTTAGAAGTAAATGATGAAACTATTATTGGAAACTGGAGGAAAGGCTTTCCATGTTTTAAAGTTATAGAGAACTTAGCAAGATTAACTCCTGGTGTTTTATGGAAGGTAGAATTTGAAAATTGTGAGACTGGACACTTAGCTGAAAAACTTTCTAAATTAAACTTGGAGAATGTGGCTTGGATTCTCCTTGCAGCTTATAGTAAAATGCTAGACAAGAGGGATAAGCTGAGAATTGAATTGCTGGGCACAAAGTAACCAGAAACTGATTCTGGAAATTCCAAGCCATTGGAAACCAAGCCCCCAAATGATAGTGCCCCATTAGATGAATTAACTAAACTTGGAACTTTTAAATCAGGATTGGGAATGCAGTTATCCAGGAAAGGCTTGTGGAATATCTTACTATCTGATGGCTTGGACCCCTGCTTCTTGCATACTAAGCTAACAAGCTTTTTGCCAGAGCTGTATGAACAAAACCATTGTCAGCCTGGACTAAAAGGGACATCAAAGGGAGAGATGGGAAGGAAAATAAATTTAAAAGGCAAACCATTGAAGCTGAGATCTGGAATTAAGACATCTCCTTGGACCAAGAGAGGACCTGCACTCATGTGTACAGAGAGAGTGAGTTTGCCCTGGCAGTTGAAGAGGTTGGATGTTCAGGGAGAATTTTGCTGCCCCAAGCTACAAAGAGGGTGTAGCACAATCTCAAAGGGTTGGGAAGAGTAAGTATGACACCCCATAGGTCTGAGATGGGTAGGCATCTCCCAGATGGATTAGGGAAATTCTGTTTGCCAACTCATTGCTCTGAGAAGATTGGGCTGCCATGTCAAAAACTAAGGAGGATGTTACCTTCATCTCATGTACTATTGGGGTTAAGACTCAAACCCAGATATTAGGGAAGGTGTGACCATTGCTCCAGTGTTCTTGGAGCATGAAGCCTGGAACTCAGTCACCATTCAAATGCTTGATGATGGTGGAACCAAGCAAAAGGTCATTGAGAAAGCCTGTGGAAAGGGTGGGTCCCCATGAGGCTACAGGGAGAAGAAACCATTATCTTAAGAGTGACTCTCAGACTTTGAAAACAAATGAAGAATTCCATGCAGGTTTAAGGAATTGTAGGGGACACATGACTCATGTTTCAGTCCCAATTTCTCTTTGTGGTAAAGCAAATATTTATCCTTTGTCTATCCCTTTATATATTGGAAGCAGATAAATGTTTTTGTAATTTTGGAAGTCTACAGACAGATTGGACTTTACCCTATAACAAACTGTATTTCTTTAAACTGATTGTGATATGATTTCATACTTAGCATTGCTACTGATTTAAGTTTTATTATTTTTTTATTGTAATGTCTTTTTGGAATTCAGAGAATGAAGTGTGGCAGTTTGGCATTTTTTATGATTTCCAAAAATAGATATTGGATTGTGTTTATAAACAGTTCTGTTCCTCTAGGCATATTAGATTGTATTAGATTCAGAGGGTTTGGTTTTACTTTATTCAATCAAGATTAGGGCTTTTATTTGATCACATCATTAGGGTGACTTAGTTTAAGTCCCCCCTCCCCATTGTGGGCTATATAAATGGATGCTCAATCAAAGATATGGAAGTAAATACTCAGAGAAAACACAGTGAGTTTAGTTTTGTATGCTGGAGCCCCAGGCATAGTGCCTCATATTTTGCAGCTGAAGAGACCAGAACCCTGAACAGCTAAGAAAGCCTGGAAAGAAATGAGCCCCAAGGATAGAGATGAGCTATATCTTAGCCTACAGCTGATATAGAAAGAAGCTGGAATCACAGAGCCTTAAGAGGAAGAGGAAGGGTGATCCTTCACAGAGTGGCAACCATCTCTATCCAACATAGGCTAACAGACTTTGGTGAGGGAAGTAACTTACTCTTTATGATCTTGTGACAGTAAGCTTCTACCTCAAATAAATATCCTTTATAAAATCCAACAGATTTCTGGTATTTACATCAACACCCCTTTGGCTGAGCAATACAATGAATTTCACTGATTTTTTAAAAGGATTTATTTATTTATTTCTCGTCCCGCCATTGATTTTGAAATCACAGTCTGCTCTCCGTGTTTTTCTGTGTCTCCTTGTTTTCTCTTTAGGTGGTAGTGGGAACTGATCCTGTGACCTTCCAGAGTGGGAGAGAAGCACTCAATATCTTGCACCACCTCAGATCCCTGCTCTGCTACATCTCTTGTTATCTCTCTTCTGTGTCTCTTTTTGTTACCTCATTTTGCTGTGTCAGCTCTCAGCATGGGCCAGCATTCTGTATGGGCCAGCTCTCCACTTGAGCCAGCTCGCTGCACGGACCAACTTTTCTTTCACTAGGAGGCCATGGGTATCAAATCGTGGACCTCCTATATGGTAGATGGGAGCCCAATCACTTGAGCCACATCCGTTTCTCAATATTACTGATTTTTGCACACTAATCTTGAAAGCAACCTAGTTGCTTAAGTTTTCTATCACTAGTAGCTTTCTGTGGATGTTTTGTAATATTCTAGGCATAGGATAAAATCATCAGTGAATAATGAAAGTTTTACACCTTCGTTTCCTATTTGGTTTCATTTATTCATTTTTCTTTACCTAATTGCTCTAGCTAGATCATTTAGTACAGTATTGAACAACAGTAGTGACAATGGGCATCCTTCTCTTGTTCCCAATCTCAGTAGGAAAACTTTCAGACTTTCATCTTTGAGTACAATGTTAGCCATGTGTTTGTCATATATGGACTTTACCATGCTGAGAAAGTTCCTTTATATTCCAATCTTTTAGAGTGTTTTCATCAAGAAAGGATGCTGGATTTTGTCAAATGACTTTTCTGCATCAATTTAGATGATCATGGGGAGAGAGAAGATGGTGTTGATCTAGGTGGTTGCTCACGGTTCGGATCTACAGGGATGGCCAACTGTGGAGGTGGTCCTGCCCGAGGGTCTGTGCTGTGGCCGCGTGGAGTGGGAGGCTTGGGTCATCTGGCAGCTGGCGGATCGATGGCGTGGAGTGATCAATGGAGATTCCTGAGTTCTGAGCCTGCCTTTGGTGGTCAGCACGGAAGGCTGAGCCCCGCCCGCACAGAAAATGGCAGGCTGGAGCCGCGGATCCTACATCCAGGACTCCCGCTGCCTGCTGGCTTGTGGGAACATAATCTGAGGGAGGGAGGGCTCCGACAGAAGGTGGAGAGTGGTGTAACTTCTGTGGATTTGGCTGCCTGGACCCCCTCATACCTTATTT
>JAQZBX010053946.1:0-18763 GCA_029593785.1 Cabassous unicinctus | reverse complement strand
TATGTTTAACGGTTTGATTTTTTTCTCTTGAACATTTTCTAAAATGTATTATTTTAATGAGAACAAATGTTTATAATTCATTAAAAAACAGCATGCAAAACCATGAACTTGTATGTCAATGAACTTTTATAACTGGGAAGACTAATGAAATCACCTAAAATTGATTAACATTTTAAACAGGCATTTCACCAAACCCCACAGCTGGAAGACCTCAGAGGATCTACTCTTGATCTTGCATCAACAATTGATTTAACTATCAATCAAGAAAAAAGAAATGTTACTATTTGCTAGATGCAATTGGTAATGAAACTTGTCTTTCCTACTAGAAAAATCTCTACTTGGCATTAACCCATTGTTTTAGTTTTCCAAAGGGGTGTCAATGCACAGTACCAGAAATCTGTTGGTTTTTATAATGGGGATTTATTTGGGGGTAAAAACGTATAGTTCCAAGGACCTGAAAAGTCCAACAAAAGGCATCATAAGAAGTACTTTCTTACCAAGTCAGCTGCCACACGTTGAAGCAAGATGGCTGGCCATCTCTGCTGAAGTTTCTTCCTTCCCTCTGACTGTACTCTCTCCCCTTGAGCTGCTCTGTGAGCCCAGCCTCTTGGGGCTTCATGCTTAAGCCATCCTGTAGTCCTTTCTCTCCTGGCATAAGGTTTATCTCTTTCTGGTCTCCTATATCAGTGTCAGCTGTTCTGCTCTCTTTCCAAGCTCAGTTGTAAGCTCTCAAACAAATGGCTCATCTTTCCCCGGGGCCTCAGCTGTTTGAGACTCTCCTTTCTGTCAGTTGGCAGGATCAAAATGGCTGAGCTCTCTCTTTTTGGGACTGTCTGAGTCTTTTTCTATGTTTCCATTTATATCAGACCCAGAAAGGGGGTGGATACCCAACCAAAGTCACCTCCAACTGATGCAGTCCAATAAAAATCCCTACAGCAATCTTAACAGGTAATCTAATCAAAGGCCCCTCAGCTGAATTTAATGCAATCAAAAGGTATACCCAGAGGAATAGATTAATTTACAAACATAATCTTTCTCTTTTTGAGTTTCATAAAATAATCTCAAACTGCCACACCCATAAGGTGCAGGTGTTGGGTTTCAAGCGTGAAATTGATATGACCAACAAGATTCTGCTCAGGTTTTCTGTGGAGATCTGTATATAGGGGGACTTTAGATTAGCCCATAAAACATGGACTTTGAGTCCATTAGTTGAATGTTGATGTGCAGAAAACCAATAGGCTTTAGGGCATGATCCATAATAGAAGCAAATTGATTGGACACTTTGACAATGATGTTCATAGAGTATGATAGCACTGCATGCTTGGAGGTTAATGTCGTAGGGAACTCATTCAGAATTTTTTAAATGTTGCACTGAAGCATGGTTTTATACAAGATTTCACTATAAAATCTCTGTTATAGATATTTTAGGCCATTTTCCACCTTCCTGTTAGATTTTATAATACAAGCCATAATATTGCTTTGAAAAATACAGTGATACTTTTCATTACATTTGAAGACTACTAGATGAATGAGATGAGTAGTACACTTTGCAGGGCTGTATCACATATATTTTCCCTTAATTTAGTGTTTTCTTTCAGTACACCATCTGTAATACATATAAATCAGGAGATTTCACAGTGTATTTATTCTGGTTTTATTTACCCAGTAATTGAAATAAAAATCTTCTTGAGCAAGAAGTGGTTTTCAAAAAAATAGTCTGTTTGGCAGTGTTTAAGGATCTTTTTCCTTTCACTTCTCTTTTGTACTATTTCTTATTGCAAAATAAAAATAAAAAGTGAGAAATATTTTGTGAAATAATTGTTTATAATTTCTTATCAATCATATTTTATATACCAAAGTATTTGTTTTTTTTCTTCTTGCTAGTTATTTAAAGACTGTGCTTTTCAATAGCAAGTGTAGAAGGTGGTATAATAAAATAACTTATGATTTTAAAGAAAAATAGCTGGTTTGAATCATCATGCTGCCAATTCAGAAAAATCATGTAAATTCTCTGAGCTAATTTTCCTAACATGTGAGTAGGAAGAAGACAAAGTCAGTCAACATAGCTCACAAGGTTGTTTAGAAAATATAAAAATAAGAATAAAAAATAAATGAGCACCTATTGAAATGAGTGAAACTCTTATTGTTTTTAAATATCAGAGTAAAGAACTTGAAGCCAAACTCTCCTCCCACAATAAGGTGGACTAGAACATAAAAAGAGCATATGGAGACATCAAGTGAACATTTTTTTGAGGGATTAAGAACAGTTTGTTCTTTAAGTTCAGACACTAAATATGGGACAATTATGCCAATGCCATCATGTTTTCTGGGATAATGGAAGTGCTCTGCTCTCTGCAGAGTTGAACTGGATGTCTGCAGGCTCCTATGTAAGCATGTATATCTATGTAAGCATGTATGTGGTGAGAAGATTCTGAGCAAGAGGCCTCACTGTGTCAGAAAGTAGAAAAGAAATGTGGTACAGGTGAATTCTTAAACAGGGCGAACACAGCAAGTGGTCTAAGGTTTCCTGCATTGTTATAATTCACATTCAATATATGTATGTGTTTGTTACATTTTCAAAACCTTTAATTATTCATGTTTCTGTAGAAAAACTAGAAACAAAAATAAAAGCAGGAAAAAAAATTACCCATAATCTTACCACTCAAAGATAACCACTATTAGCATTTTAGAGAGTATTTTTTCTAAACTCTTTTTAATATGTACTCTGAAATATAAGTATATTTAAAGTGAAATCAGAGTAGATATATTTTTTGTAAAACGTTTAGCATTTAGCAACATGTCACAAACATGCTACATATTGATCAATATAGATTCACCCCTTCATTTTATGTTTGGGTAGAACTCCATTTTATGGATGTATGAGTTATTCAAACATTAACCTATGGCTGTACATTTTAATGTTCCCCTACTGTAAATAATATTTTGATAAGCATCTTCACAGTTCTGTATTTATGAATTCATTGAATCTATCAAATTATTAGGAAAAATTTTGGAAGTGGAATTTCTAAATTAAACACATTACTTCCAATTATGCTTCAGAAAGTTTCTTCTAATCTTCCATCTACCAGCAGTATCTCTTCAGTTTCGACCATGCTGGGCTTCTTTCAATCTTTGACAGCTTAATAATTGGTGAAAGGAAAGAAAATATCTAATCTTATTTCCATGGATATGATTACTGATAAGGTGACATTTTTTATCATGTTTTATTGAACATTTATATTTCTGACTTTTGTGATGCCTTTTCATATTCTTTATTCATTTTTAGTGAGATATATGTTCTTTTCTTTCCAATTTTTAAGATTTCTATAAATTAAGTAAATAACACTGTTCTGACACGTGTTATGTTTTCATTTTCTGTCATTTGCTTTTTACATAGATCATGGTATTTTTTCACCATAAAATGTCTTAAAATATTTGTTTGGTGAGATTTTTCAGGTTTTGCCTTTAGTATTGATTGAATAGGCTTTCTCCCCCTATACACACACTTACATTTTCTTCTAGTAGTTTCACATTTCATTGTTTATACTTAAATTTAGTCCATTTAGAAAATTTTATTTTAAGGTATGGATTAGTACTCTAGCTTTATTCTCACAAATAGTTAGCTGGTTGCCCCAACACTTTTTATCAAATGGTATATCTTTTCCCCAATGATTTAAAATGCCGCTTTGATTATGTATTAAATTTTTATTTGTAGTTTTGTCTGTTTATAAATTTTCTGTTCTATTTAATTGATCTATTTTTGCATAGACTTCATACTGTTTTAATCTTTGAAGCTTTATAATTTGCTTTTAATGTTGATGAGTTAGGTTCCCTATCATTATTTTTTTGCTTCAGAACTTTCTTGACTCATTATCCCATGCTTATTTTTCTACTTGAATTTTAAAATGATTTTGTTACATTCTAAAGAAAATTTACTAAAGATTTTGATTGTAGTTCCCTTAAATGTATAGGTCATTTTTGGGATATTTGACTCCTTTAGAAAACTGAGTTCGCCCATTCAAAACACAACAGTCTCTCTATACAAGCATATTGTTTTTAGTGTATCTCAGGAAAACTTTATATAAAATCTGCACATTTATTATAAATTTTTCCAGTTTAGGAGAGGTTTCTGTTTGTACACATTTGTTTTTTATTCAATAAATATTTATTAACACACTATGTGCCAGGCCCTGGGCTACATCTGATACTCAGCGGATATGAATGGGCTAGAAGGCCACAGTCCAATAAAAATATGATATAAGCCAAATCTGTAGTTTTTAATATTAAATAGCTACATTTAAAACATTTAGGTACTCTTATCCATTGTTGTTCATGTCTCCTCCTCTTCTGTCATCTTCTTCTTTGTCTTCTTTTTTTTCTGTTTTTGTCATCTTCTTCCTCCTGTTCTTCCCCTTCCTCCTCCTTCTCCTCCTCCTCCTCATCTTCTTCTTCTCCTTCTTCCTTATTTTTACCATTGTCCTCATTTTATTATTTTTGGAAAATACAAGAGGAAGTAGAGTGATAAGATGCTTAAGAATGTTAATTGATTAAACTCTCCAATTAAAAGACACAGACTGGCAGAATGGATAAGGAAATATGACCCATCTAAATGCTGTCAACAAGAAACTCACCTTAACCCAGGGATGCAAGGAGGTTGAAAGTGAATGTTTGGGAAATGATTTTACATGCAAACAATGACCAAAAAAGTGCGGGAGTAGCTATACTAATATCAGACAAAATAGACTTAAACTGCAAAAGTATTGTAAGAGAGAAAGAAGGACACTATATATTAATAAAAGGGGTAACCTATCAAGAAGAAAGAACAATCATAAACATTTATGAACCTAACCAGGGCACCTCAAAATACATGAGGCAAACACTGGAAAAACTAAGTGGAGAAATAGATGCCTCTACTACTATAGTAGGGGAAATTAATACACCATTATCACCATTAAACAGAACATCTCAACAGAGGATCAATAAAGAAACAGAGACCTTGAATAATACATTAGAGGATCTGGACCCAATAGGCATATACAGAACATTACTCCCAAATACAGCAGGATATACATTCTTCTCAAGCACACATGAATCATTCTCCAGGATAGACCACATGCTACGCCACAGAACAACTCTCAACAAATTCAGAAAGATTGAAATTGTACAAAGTAATTTCATGGGATGAAGTTGGAAATCAGTAAGTGGCAGAGAACCAGAATAGGCATAAAGATATGGAAGTTAAACAACACACTCCTAGACAAATAGTGGGTCAAGGAGGCAATTGCAAAAGAAATCAGTAACTACTTTGAAATGAATGAAAATCAGAACACAACATATCAAAACCTCCAGGATGCAGCAAAAGCAGTGCTGAGAGGGACATGAATAGGAATAAATACCTATATTAAAAAAGAAGGAGGAGCTAAAATTAAAGACCTAACTGCACACCTGGAGAAACTAGAAAAAGAATAACAAACTAATTCCAAAGCAAGCAGAAAGAAGGATATAACAAAGATTAGAGCAGAACTAAATGAAATTGAGAAGAAGAAAAAAACACTAGAAAAAAATAAGAAAAACCAAAAGTTGGTTCTGTGAGAAGATTGATAAAATTGACAAACCTTTAGCTAGAACAACAAAGATAAGAAAATAGAAGATACAAATACATAAAATAAAAAATGAGTGAGGGAATATCACCACTGATGCCACAGAAATAAAGAATATCTTAAGAATATCCTTTGAAAAATTGTATACCAATAATTTGGATAACTTAGATGAAATGGATGAATTTCTAGAAACACACAAGAAGCCTACATTAACAAAGAATAAATTGATGAACTCAACAGACCAATCACAAGTGACAAGATTGAATTAGTCATCACAAAACCCCCAACTAAGAAGCAGCCAGGATCAGATGGCTTCACAGGTGAATTCTACCAATCATTCCAGAAAGAACTAACACCAATCCTGCTTAAACTCTTCCAACAAATATAAGTGGAGGGAACTTTGCCTTACTCATTCTATGATGCCAACATCACCCTAATACCAAAGCCACATAAAGATGCTACAAGAAAAGAAAACTACAGACCAATCTCTCTAATGAACCTGGATGCTAAAATCCTCAACAAAATACTTGCTAATCATGTTCAACAACACTTCAAATGAATTATACACCGTGAACAAGTGGGTTTCATCCCCGGTATGCAAGGTTGGTTCAACATAAGAAAATCAATCAATGTAATATACCACATTAACAGATTGAAAGAAAAAAATCACATATCATCTCTATTGATGTAGAAAAAGCATTTGACAATATACAGCATGCTTTCTTGATTTAAAAAAACTCTTCAAAAGGTTGGAATAGAAAGAAACTTCCTCAACATGATAGACGGTATATTAGTCAGCCAAAGGGTGCTGATGCAAAATACCAGAAATTAGTTGGTTTTTATAAAGGGTATTTATTTGGGGTAGAAGCTTACAGTTACCAGGCCATAAAGTGTAAGTAACTTCCCTCACCAAAGTCTATTGCCATGTGATGGCTGCCAACATCTGTGAGGGTTTAGGATTCCTTGGTTCCTTTCTTCCCAGGGCTTGCTTCTCTCCAAGCTCAGCAACTCTGCTATCTCCACAAGGTCAGCTGTAGACCAGGAGGCTCTCTAGGCTTTGCCTCTCTCCACAAGGCCAGCTGTAGACTATCAGGCGACCGGCTCTGTCTGTCTCCCTGGGGCTTTTGCTGTGTCGAAGAAGCCATGTCTATTCCTCCATGTTCTCCTGTGTGCTCACTTCTTGGACTCCAGCTCAAAACTCACCATCAGAACTCCAACTCTGTCCTTTGCCATGTTTTTTATCTGTGAGTCTCCACCCACCAAGGGGCGGGGACTCACCCTACTGATGGGGCCCAATCAAAGCCCTAATCATAATTTAACCATGCCCAGATACAGACCAGTTTATAAACATAATCCAATATCTATTTTTGGAATTCATGAACCATATCAAACTGCTACAGAGGGTATCTATGAAAAACCCACAGTTAACATCATATTCAATGGTGAAATGCTTTTCCTCCAAGACTTGGAATAAGACAAGGATGCCCACTTTGACTGCTCTTATTTATCATTGTGTTAGAAGTACTTGCTTGAGCACTTAGGCAAGAAAATGATATAAAAGGCATCCAAATTGGAAAGGAAGAAGTAACAACTTCATTATTTGCACATGTCATGATCCTATACATAGAAAGCCCTGAGAAATCTACAACAAAGCTTCTAGAGCTGATAAACAAGTTCAGTAAAGTGGCAGGATATAAGAACAACATGCAAAAATCATTAGCATTTCTGTGAACCAATAATGAGCAACTCTGAGGAGGAAATCAAGAAAAAAAATTCCATTTACAATAGCAACTATAAGAATAAAATACCTAGGTATAAACTTAACTAAAGATGTAAAGGACTTGTACACAGAAAACTACACAACATTGTTAAAGGAAATCAAAATAGATCTAAAGAAATGGAAGAATATCTCATGTTCATGGATTGGAAGACTAAATATCATTAAGATGTCTGTCCTACCCAAACTGATTTACAGACTTAACGCAATCCCAACAAATATTACAACAGCATTTTTTACTGAATTGGAAAAGCTAATTATGAAATTTATTTGGAAGGGCAAGAGGTCCCGAAGAGCCAAAAACATAGTGAAAAAGAAAAATGAAATTGGAGGAATCACGCTACCTGACTTTAAAGCATACTACAAAGCTGCAGTGGTCAAAACTGCATGGTATTGGCACAAAGCTAGATATACTGACCAATGGAACTGAATTGAGAGTTCTGATATAGATCCTCACATATATGGTGAACTGCTATTCAACAAGGCCACTAAGTCCTTTCAACTGGGACAGAATGGCCTCTTCAACAAATCGTGCTTGGATAGCCATATCCAAAAGAATGAAAGAGGATCACCATCTTATGCCCTATACAAAAATTAACTCAATATGGATCAAAGACCTAAATATAAGAGCCAAGACCATAAACTCATAGAAGATAATGTAGGGAATCATCTATGAGATCTTGTAGTAGGAAACGGTTTCATCAACTTCACGCCCAATGAACCAGCAATGAAAGAAAAATTAGATAAATGGGACTTCCTAAAAATTAAAAACTTTTATGCTTCAAAGAAATTTGTCAAGAAAATTAAAAGGCAACCTACTCAATGGGGGAAAATATTTGGTAACTATTTATCCAGTAAGGGCTTAATATCCCTTGGACAAGAGATTTGAATAGACACTTCTCCAAAGAAGAAATAAAAATGGTAAAAAGCACATGAAAAGATGCTCAACATCACTAGCTATTAGGGAAATGCAAATCAAAACTACAATGAGATATCATCTGACAACTATTAGACTAGCAGCTATTAAAAAAACAGAGAACTACAAGTATTGGAGAGGATGTAGAGGAAAGGGAATGTAGAATGGTGCAGCTATCATGGAGGACAGTCTGGTGGCTCCTTAGGAAGCTAACTATAGAACTACCATAGATCCAGCAATCCTACTTCTGAGTATATATCCAGAAGAATTAAAAGCAGGGACACGAAGAGATATATGCTCATCAATGTTCATAGCAGCATTATTCACTATTGTCAAAAGTTGGAAAAAACCCAAGTGTCCATCAATAGATGAATGGATAAGCAAATTGTGGTATATACATTCAATAGAATATTATTCAGCTGTAAGAAGGAATGCAGTATTAACACATAGTACAACATGGATGAATCTTGAAGACCTTAGGCTGAGTGGAGTAAGCCAGTCACTGAAGGACAAATATTACATGACTTCATTAATATAACTTAAGCAAATTGAATAGACTCACAGAGCTAGAATCTGGAAGATAGATTATCAGGAGACAGAAAGGGAGTAGAGGGTGGTGGGCTGATGCTCAATATGGCCAAAATCTGTGATATGGTGGAAGGGGGTGGTTGGGCAGTGGATGGGGGTGATAGTGGTGCCTTTATGTGATTGGGTTCAATGATGCTGGAATATGAGTGGGAGTAGGGTGAGGGGGTTGGGTTGGACTACCTGTGGAACTAGGGGGAGGGCTGGAAGAAGGAACAGGTGAACTTTGGGGATTTGTAGGTCTGTGGCTAAAACTACAATGGTGTGAATGTTCGTCTGGCAAATAAAGCAGGGGAGGATTACTAGTGCAGGGTGTTGGGGATAAGGGGACATGTGGGATAGGGCACACCTGGGGCTTCCATGAAATATGAGAAGTTCATCTTGTCATAGTGTGTTAACTCAATGGGTAGAGACCCACACAATAAACTAGAAAATATTAAACTCCCATCCTGGGGAGTCCTGCTAAGTTCTCAATTAGAGTGGCAAGAATATCTCAAGAACATAGGCAGTGCCTAATAAAAGAAAACAGGCCAATATGTCAAGCCCTCAATATTATTGCATGTAACTATGAACCTTATTCTTCAAAAATTGAAACTTAGTGGTTACCATAGGTTCTGAGGGGAGGGGAAGGGAAGAACAGAATAGATGTAACATATGGCATTTTTGGGGCATTAGAATTGTTCTGCATGATCCTGCAATGACAGATACAGGCCATTTTAAATTTTGTCAAAACCTACAAAAGTGTACAGTGCAAAATGTAAACCATAATGTAAACCGGTGACCATGGTTAGTAGCAATGCTTCAATATTTGTACATCATTTGTAACAAATGTACCATACACATGTAAAATACTATTATAGAGGAGAGTGGAAGAGGGGGATGGGGGTTGGGTATAGAGGAATTCCCCTATATTTTTCTATATGACTTTTCTGTAACTTAAAGCGTCTTTGAAGATTAAAAAATAAGCAAAATAAATAAATAAATAAATAAGACACTGTATGAACACATGGAAGAAATTGTCACTGTACATAAAACACAACAGATCTTATGGTGATGAAAGACGATGAAAAACTTTTATTTTATTATATTTAATTTTTTATTTTTTATATTTATATTTTATTTCTTATTATTTTATTTTATTATGTTTATTTTTTGGCTTTGCTTTGGGGGAAGTTTTGAATTGCTGAAGGTTTACAACTGTGGCAGGGGTGGATCACTGATGTAATGTTTCAGTGATGGGGGCTGTGTGGGGAGGGGTGCACCTGAGGCATGCCTCAATGTAATATGAATATGTTCAAATGGTCAAGGCGTATTGTCTTGGTGGGTGGAGACCCATACAATAACCAAAAGAATATTGAATTCCCATCCTGGGAAGTCCTGCCACATTTTCTAAGAGAGTGGCAAAAATCCCCCAAGTACATGGGCAGTGCCTAGCAAAGGAGGACAGACCGTTAAGCCAGGCTCTTGATGTTGATGGTTTTACTTAGGAATCTTTTTCTTGTGAAATTGAAACTTAGCCTAGTATTACATATTGCCTAAGAGTCACCTCCTGAAAGTCTCCTTGTTGCTCAAATGTGGCCTCCCTCTAAGCCAAACTCAGCATATAACACATTTCCTACCCCCAGCATGGAACATGACTATCCCAGGGATAAGCCTACCTGGTATTGAGGGGTTATTACCAAGCAACTGACTAGAGATGCATTTGGAAAAAGACCTTGACAAAAGGTGAAATATTCAAGACAAATAAGTTTTTATGGATAAGAGATTTCAAAGTGAGTCAGGAGGACATTTCAGATGTTACACTTATACATGTTTCAGCAGGATCTCATTTACTGCCACAGTAATCAGGTGCCTCAAACAGCAGGACTCCTGAATTTGACACCCTGTCAGTGGGCCTTACTTTGGAATATATGCTCCCCAATGTAACATAGTTAGTTTCATTTTTTATTTTCTCTATACATGGCTCTTCTTCCCCTTTGATATGAACCTATAATTAGCACTATACTCATTAAATATATGTCCCAGAAACTTAAATCTTTGGTCTGTGTATATGCTTGATGAGCCTTGAATCTCAGCAGAGTTGCAACACCTACTCTCCAGTTCACTGGACTCGCCCAGGACAACTAACAAAAGGATGATGATGGACAACGCCCATCCCAAAGAACAGATTTTCCATAACTGGATATTTTCTAGTGGTGATGTCTCAACCAGAGTTATGGATGGATATAAGAAGACACCTTGTAACAGAATACAAAAAAGCATAAGCATAATGAAATATCATGGAAGAGGAGCCTACAGAACAGACTATGAAAGAATGGCTTAAGAAGTAGGACAAAAAGGGAAGATTTCTGGGATTTGGAAGCTGGAGAGAGTTTCTAAGAGGAAAACATGAGCAGTGTCAATTACTTCTGAGTTATCAAATAAACTAGAGAAGAAGTGTTCATTGTATTTCCCAACATGGAAGTCTGAGAGTCTGCTTGAGAGCATTTTCAGTGAGTGGTGGTGTTGACAGGTAGATCTTAGTGGTTAAGGAGCAAGTGGGAGATGAAAGAGTAGGGGCAGCAAGTGTATTCAACACTTTCCAGAGTTTTCGTTGCAAAATAAAAAGAAAATATGGTGTTTATTTGAAGAGATAAGAAGTAGCAAAGAGGGTTATTTTGTTTGTTTTAGAATTGGAATCAGTTCAACATATTCAAAATCTGATGAAAAGGAACCAGCAAAAAGGAAATGTCCAAGAAACAACGAAGGAGGAAAAAATAGATTAAAATATCCCAAAGAAGGTAGGAAGATTAAAAATATAGAGGAATGTTTCAGTCTTAGATACATATCTCATAAAGTGGGAGTAAAGGAATATGTGAATTTGGTGATAGAGAAATTTAAGGAATCTTATCCAATGATGATCCCTCCTCCTCCTCCTATTCCTCCCCTTCTTCCTCCTTCTCCTCCTCTTCCTCATCTTCTTTTTCTTCTCCTTCTTATTTATTATCATCTTTGTCCTCATTTTATTATTTTTGGAATATACAAGAGGAAGTAGAGTGATAAGATGTTTAAGGAAAGTGGAGAAGGTTTAAACAACTGTGGTAAAGTGGGCTCACTGGGAAAACTATTGTGCTTTTAATTTTTATTTTGTGATAAGAAACCTTACTAAAATTGCTTATTACTCATTGTAGTGTTTCAAATGACTCCCTTGGGTTTTCCAGGTAGAAAAAAATATAACTGCAATGGTGAGAAAGAGGGTTTTAACTGGGCATCTTGGCTTTGGGTACTGGAATTAGCACAACAGGAGTGAGAAGAAAACAATGGAAACAACACTGAAACATAAACAGTGCAAATATTGAAGGACTATTAAAGATCAACAGAGAAATGTGGAAAAAGGCATGTCATAAGTGAGTATGAGCTTGGTTGATAAGATAGAAACATGAAAAGGGATTGTACACATATACACACATAATGAAAAAGATTTGTTAATATTCTTACGAGTAATCAGTAACCCTTTTTAGGGTTGCAGTTAATATCTAGATTAGGACTGTTACGTGCTCTTTCTCTTGCATTCCAGAAAGATATGGCATATCAACTTGTAACCCAGACTTCAATGCTAGGAGACTATTAGGTGGTTGTAGACATCAGTAAATTGCAGCTTGTAAAGCCTTTGAGACAATGACTTGTTATTCATTTTTCCTATTAATTGTACCTCGGGTATGTTTCAATACCATTATCATCTTGCTTTCACCAGAGATATTCATTTATTTATATAAGTATGGTGATAAGATGTTTGGTATATTTATGAACTGTTTGTTTTTTATCTAAAATGACCACATTCTTTCTCCTATGTTATGTACAAGCCAAGGCTCTTCCTAGATTCTAAACTCATGAAAAGAACATTGTCTTTATCATCTTTGAATCTTCTGAAGTGCCCTTTGCATATATGTTTGATAAGTATTTGTTGAATAAATAATCTTAATATGATTTTTATTGTGATTAAGTCTATACCATGCAAGAGATTGGGTGATCTTGTGGTTGGAGGGGTAAGATGAATATTTTTTTCTTTCAAAAAATCTATTTCATGACGGTAGTTAAATGTTTCTAATTTTCTCATTGTTTCAGGGAATTAGCACATCTTACATAGTTTCGCTTAAACCACCACCATCTTCATGGTACAATGAAAAGCTAGGTGAAATGATTACCAAGATATAGTACAATTTATTTACATAAAACACTTCTATTACAAAAACTGTTTTCCTTGGTTAATTGTCTCTGTGATTGGAATATAAAACAAGATGATCTGATTTTAAAAAATATTTTCTGAATCCTTGGAGAAAAAGATATTTATCATTTTTCCCATTTTTATATGTTATTGGTGTTAATATCATTCACCTTTAAAAGATAACATACACTCTTCTATTTACTAAAGTAATAAAATGCCTACATTAATACAAATCATAATGTCTGAAAGATTATTTGAATAGGCATATTTAAAATCTTCATCTATTCCTTATTACTTCATTGAACAATTGGTAAATTTCTATCATAGACTCTGTATTTTAAAAATATATCAGGAAGGAGCAGATGTGGCTCAAGCAGTTGAGCATCTGCCTCCCACATGGGAGGTCCTGGGTTCGGTTCCTGGTGCCTCCTAAAGAAGACAAACAATGAGCAGACATTGAGTAAAAACAATGAGCAGACAATGAGCAAAAACAATAGCAGACAATGGGCAAAAACAATAAGCAGACAATGAACAAAAACAACAAGCAAACAACGAGCAAACAATGAGCAGACAACGAGCAAAAACAAACGAGCAGGGAGCAGATGTGGCTCAAGCAGTTGAGTGCCCATCTCCTACATGGGAGGTTTTGGGTTCAGTTCCCCATACCTCCTAAAGAAAAAACAAACACAATGAGCTGACAATGAGCAAAAAAATAACAACGAGCAGACAATGAGCACAAACAAAAAGCAAAAACAACAAGCAAACAGACAAGAGAGCCATCTCAGGGGGAGAAATATATCAGTACTACCATTTTACTTAAAGTTCACATAGGCTCACCTTAGCTTGGCAGCATCTCCTGGTCTCTTCCTTTCTTTCTGGGCTCCATTTCAGCATCATTCTTCCTGTGGCTTTCTCTATTTCTATATTAATTTCATTGTTTTATAAAGGACTCCAGGAATAGGCTTAAGATACATCCTGATTGAGGCAGGACACACCTTAACTAAGGCAGCCTCATCAAAAGGTCCTACTTACAATGGATTTACACCCACAGGGATGAATTAAATTTAAGAATATGTTTTTCTGTGTTACATACAGCTTCGAACCACCACACCATCTGACATATATATTTTATCTATAATCTACCTATCTACCTATCTATCATCTAGCTAGCTATTTATCATTTAATCTCTCCTCCAGCACAATCTGAGTCCCATGAAGACATGGCTTTCTTTGCTCACTGCTGAATCCCCAGAGCCAATAACAGTGCCTGGCACTGAGTAAGTGTACAATAATATTTGTTGGCTGACTGACTAAATGAATGAATGAATGAATGTGTGGATATTAAGAAATCACTATGGGTATTCTAAATATTTGTTTGCATTAAAGGTAATGTTTCCCATTTTGAAGTCTTTCAGAAAGACTTTTTCCCAAGAGAAGATTCAATTTCATACTTGAAGGATCAAAACCAAAGAAAATTTGAGTCATGAAGACAGAATTTTAGAATATTAAAATTTTAAGAAAAATTTTATTGATATAACTTTGTTGTGATAATTAAGAATTAAGATATTTCTTGAATGGTTACATGGCATAAGAATGAAGAGGCAAATACTTTGGAGACTTTATAGCAAGAAATCTTGAGCTTGAATCTGAGCTCCACTACATAATAGCTGTGTGAGTCAGTTTTCTCATCTGTAAAACAGAGTTAATCATTTCCTTTAATTTGTAAGGCTGTTGTGAGGATTAAATGAACTAGATTATGTAAAGGACTTAGAACAGCACTTGGAGCATGGTGTCTCATAAATATTCACTATTATTATTTATTCCATAATAGTATTATCATTTCACAAAAAGGTGGGGTTTGTTTTTGTTTTGTTTTTTGCTTTTTGTTTGTTGCTTTTTTTTAATAGTAATTTTGTTTGTTGTTTGTTTATTTTTCTCTATAGTGATTCTAATGAGAAATCTCTTTCTCAGAAGTCTAGGCATTGTAAACTGTGTAGGTAAGGGAATAGAGGCGATTTCTAGTCATTTGTATAAACACCTTATTTCTTCACTTGTGGAATTCAGACAAACTTTCTGGTCTCTTGTATTTTTCAAATACCTGCATAAGCAAAGTCAAAGGGGAAATAAGGTGGGTTCAACAAGAGATCCCTGAATACAATGAAATTCTGAATGCAAATTTCTTGTGTCCAGAGAAAGGCTATTTAGAAGAAGGAACTCCAACACTGAGACTGAATAGGGACTGTCCAAATGCACAAATCCTAGTGCATTTTTGAAAATTGACTCTATTAAAAAGTCAGGTTATTAATTGTTTGTCCACCTCAGGTAAATCTGATTTTAACTATTCATCCATACATTTTTTTCCACTAGAACATATCTCCAATTATAATTTTTTAACCTTCCAAAATTCTTGGAAATTTTATATATTACGTTTGGTAAAATCCATTGGAATGATGATATTAACAGACATAATTGATATTGAGACATTTTTTAATTGTTTATGTCACCTCTTTATGGGTATTTATTATCCTATTTGATTTTAATTTTCATAAACTTAGGTCTTCCATTTCCTTAGTAATACTCCAAAGAGCCAAGAACAGTTGCTGAGCAAATGTCATTGGCAGATATGGTAACACTGAAGCAGAATTATTAAGGACACCATGTCTTCTTTTCAAATATTATTAGTTTGAAAAATATCATTTGTAACTTAAAAGTAAATTTTAACAAGGTAAAGATTATTGTTACATGTGTGAAGCATTTCACATTTCTTGAACAAAGTAAAGACTTAAGTAAAGGTTGATTTCTCTTTTCTGCCATGACCTGAGGCATTTTTATTAGCTGTTCACTGCCCAAATGTCTCAGTCTAAAACCCAGGAATAATCAAAACTTGATATTCAGTTTAAATGAGCAAAATATTTACTTTAAGTTTAGAAAATAACAAAGGGCTATAAAAAATTATTTTCTCCCAACTCTGCCCCAGAGTTTGTGGTCTTGTCAGAGGGCAAGTCATATGAAAATGAAATGGCATTTAATGAAATGATGAAATGAGACTAATTTGTGTCTTCTCAGTCAAGAATGAAGTCAGGGAGGAAGTAGGGCCTCAGATGAGCTCTGAAAGGTATGTAGAGTTTGAGAGTGAAGATGGTTAAGAATCTAGCTTTAGGAAGCTCACATTTACTATCTTTGGCTAGGACACTTTTACAGATGATCTATTAAATTAAAAAGGGACCTTATCCACCTTTGTAAACTTTGCTTCTCCCTAATCTACTTAAGGATGACTCAGGTCTTTGAAACACAGTTCAAAACATCAGTCTGAAACAAAGTCTCATAAGAGTATATAAAATTGTCCCTGCTTTTTTAAATATCAAAGGATTTGTTTTGCAGAGAAAGGGGTATTAAGTGTGTGTGTTTGGGGTGGGTGGGCAGTAAAATATTTCCTCAACATTTATCATAATAAAATCTAATATCTTTTTATTTTGTCACTTACACCCTGGGGAAATATACTATTTACCATATTTTATTCTGCCCATTTCCTTCCTTTTTGTAGAAAAACTATCATGAAAAAGTCCTTAGTTAAAACCACCATGTCAATGTAAAATCATGTTTAAATATTAACTTAAAAAACAATTTTTCATTATTGGCAAAATATTTAATTGTGGTACTAATATAAAACAATAAACTGACCACCATGGCTACAACAGCAAAGTCATTTTCAGGACATAATCTAGTGGAAAATAAAAGATTAAAAGAGGTGGGGGAGGAGAGAAGTGAATTCTTTTTCATTCCCAGCTTTATTTTATTTTAATATGTGTCAGCCTGTAAAAATCCTATATCTTAACTTTAAGAGAAAGGTATTGATACAAGATTTGGAGGGGGTTGGGGGAAAGAATGAGGGAGATACAGGGATTGGAAGAAATTTACAGCTAGATCTGCTGCTGAGTGAAAATTTAGAGTACGTACCTAGCATGTTTTGTGCTTCCTTTCTTCCAGAGAGGAAATGACACTTTAGATTCCCTGGGATGCTGGAACCACATGCAAAAAAGGATGGGCAAATTTGTCATTCAGAATTTATGAAGAATATTTTTTCTTCTCACTGACTAAAAAGAACAAATCAAACACTAGGTTTCCAATTCTGAAAATTAGTAGACTCTGGAGAGCCAATTAAACATTATTCCCCTATCTCGACTCTGTTTTAACATCCTTCTTTATTGCACAATGTTACTTTCGCTCACAAGGCAGGTAGATGGTGTTATCAGGCTAATTTGGGGACAGTTATCATTATAATGTAATTTTTGCAATTATGTGGTAGACCAGGTGGCAAGACAGCATGGCTTTGCATTGCCAAGGTGCAAAACAAATTCAGTGTTCAATCAACCTGAGAGAGAAAGGACAATTCTCATTTGCATAAACATGTAGCCACGGAAACGAGATGCACAGAGGTATAAGGGGAAAGAGACCTATTTTACATGATGTGCATAGAATATTTGACAGTTTAGATTGGAGGCGTCATTGATGTGGGTTGGAATGGTACGGTTGGTTGCCATGGATATGGTTTTCCCTACTGGCAGTGCAAAGATTGGCAGGGATGGATGCTGGAAAAAAAAAAAAAAGCCCAAACCACTGCAACACTCTGGCAGCCTCATTCTTTTCTTTTGTTGAAAAGCTATGTATCCTTTCTGCACTAATGACAGCTCATCAAGTATGCAGTATAATCTAGAAACACTGATATTTCTGTAATAAATCATTCATGTATAATATATATGTATTTATACATTCTATGCACATATATATGTGATGATCTACATGTATATATTTGGAAGAACATGTATGCAGATTAATAAAAGATTAGATTCAGGAGAAAAATATTTACCTTTTTGACACTTTTCTATTTAACATTAATTTGGCAAATCCTTAGATATGAGGATTTATTAAATAAAATAAACAATGTATAAATACTCTGAATTACCACCTAACTTAGTAGAAGAGATTTGCGCAGTATGTTTTTGTGGATAAGGCAAACAATGAAAGGCAGGAGGAGTGGCTTGTCCCGACAGCCTCGTCTCTGATTATTTGACCCCTATAGTCACTGCCTTGCTGTAATATAACTACACAAATGCTGCTCATCCATGAAAAAACAAGGCAGTTTTTATTTTCTTTGTAGGTTCTAACACACTATTTAGCATAGCATAAACCCAGACAGGCTATTTTACCATTTTCAGAATAGCTGAAGTATTTAATTTTTATATCTGAAGGTCCACCTATTCATTACCTTGTTTCCATACAGTTAGTCTGAAACATTACTAACTGATTCTTATGGCCTGGTGGGTTTCCTTTCTGCTCCTTCCAGACTGTGGAGTGGCACAAGACTTTTTTATCTGTCCACCATAACACTAGAAACTGAGAAAAGAGTTGGAAACAGTATTTATTGTGCAATCACAACATAAGGATCACTTTTGAAACATGATCATTCCATTGTTTGCCCTTAATAATGGGCTTTGCTGTCCATTCAGCCCAAATGTGACAGATAGTTACCAATCACCTAATCTGTATGTGGGTTAAGATTTAAGAGAATGTGTAATTAAAAAAAAAAACAATTAAAATATTCTATTTATAATTTTGAATGTGGTTAAAAAGGAAAATGTTAGGTGGTAGATAGGGTAATAAAATAATTAAAAAAAAAAAAA